>PVJH01012207.1:0-65429 GCA_004026705.1 Nesogale talazaci
GCTTGGCTTCCTGTGCACATGTTTTCTGGACTCATGTCATTGTGCATGAAGTCATAGTCCCACATGTATGCACCGTCCACAATGGCCAGATTTGTGTGGTTTGGGGCAAGTTTTTTAATGAGGACATTTTGGACCTTCCAACAGCTCCTTCGGGAAAGCACACTGGAACTGTTTGTTGCTTTCCAAGGCGAAGAGGGAGCACAGGCTGAAGGCACTTCAGTGAAAAGAGTGAGGCCATTTTTAAAAGGTGGCAATAAAGGGACAGATGCATAAGGGAAAGAGCCCTCCCGGCGACTGTGGCAGCACTCGGCTTTGAACGGAGAGATGGGTGGGCCCAATTCCCCAGGGACCCTAGAGCAGAGACAGTCTGCTTCCGGAAAGATACAGCCTGGCGACCCTCTGGCCATTTCTGTTTCGCCCATAGGCGTTATAATCAACCAGCTGTCAGTGGGCTTGGATTCGGGGGCTTAGGCATAAATAAATAAACATTTACCTCACACCACCAACTGTGTGTCCACGTCATAGACTAGAACAATGCCTCCACTTAAAGATGTCAAAATACTACCACTTCAGCATTTCACAAAATATGAAGGGTATTTGTGTTCTCCACTGTCGCGGTCATGTCCTTGACGTCAATTTCATGATTGGGATGTAAGGGTGGAGTCTAGCCTGTTAATCTGGAGATAGTCATTGAGACCTCTGGGGCCAGAGAAGTCACAGAGAGACCCCTGCCAGTGCTGAGATGTTTCTACGCCAGCTGGATACACAAGATTCTGCACCCACTGGCCTGAGATTATCCTGGTGTCATTGCACATGCTTCGTTAGTCGGAAGGAGATTTTATAGACTGGTGTCAGACATATGAGCTAATATCGGACTTATGACTTTGGACTGGACTGGGTTGGGATGCTTTCTCAATGTTCCATTCCTCTTGTATGTAAACCTTTCTCTTATATCTACATGCATGTCTATGAATTTGTTTCTCTAGTCTACCCGGACTAACACATCCACGGAGAACTATCAGTGGAATACCATTTCTCAGCAACAAAAGCTGATGAGTTTATAAAGTTTGAGGGCCAGGAAATGCAGCTCAATTCTGAACAACCAAGAAAAGCAAGAGAGGGACGTGAGAGTCCTTTCACCGCGCGTGTAATTTGTGAATTGCGCAGTGAAAGAAATCCGTAAGTGCAGGAGCACACTAAACCAGAGGCAGAAACCAAAGCAAACTTGTAAAGTGTGACTTTGAAACCATCGAGCTTAACTCCTGATCTACCACCAGCAGGTGGAATTCCGTCCCCCACACTTCTTTATGGATCTTCATGTGGAAGTAATGGACGTGCACACCAACGTTGGCATCATAGAATCAAGGGATTTGGAGGCCTTCTCACAGCATGCTTTCATTTTTACAAATGGAATCATGCACTCCCCACCCCCCACCCACCTTCCCACCTCCACCGCTCCTTCCTTCACCAGAAGCCTTGATGGCATAGTGGTTATAAGTTGAGCTGTAAACTTGAAGGTCAGCAGTTTGAAACCACCAGCCATGCCTCAGGAGAAAGCTGGGCTTTCCACTCCCCTAAAGAGTGTCAGGCTCTCAAACCTCCACAGATGCAGTTTGACCCTGTTCTAAAGGGTCATTATGTGACAGCAGTGACTCTATGGCAGTGAGTTTGGTGAGAGTTCCCTCACCACTTTCCCTCCCCCTTTCTCTCTCTGCCTATCTAATTTGCTTATAGCCGAATCTTTTACTGAATCACTCCATGTAGAAAATCATAGGTCTGGTTTCTGGAAGACCATATGATCCACAGCTAGAGCATTAATTCACTGTTTCATTCAAGTGAGTCTCATCCAGTTTCCCGGGGCACAGGCCAGCAGTTTGGACAATTTAGGGTCTCAGATCTTTTGGAGCAAAACTTGAGTAAGCTCCAAAACAAGTTAAGGAGCCATTCCTGACTCAGATTCTCACCATGGAGGGCGACAACCGTGCTCAGTCCTGCATGGCCGTGAGAGGGCCGTGTCTGCTTGAGATGTAAGATGCTGTCACAGCTCAGGGGAGAACCCTCACTCTCTGGGACTGAAGAGAAAAGGGAGCTCTGGTGGTAGCAAAGTGGCTAAAGCACCTGGCTGCTAACCCAAAGGCTGAAAATTCGAACTTACCCACTGCCCTCTAGGTGAGGGAAGCCGCCTGGCAGTCCACTTCTGTAAAGACTAACACTAATGGGGCAGTTCCAGAAGTTGGAATAGATTGCACTGGGTGAATTTGAAGGGAGAAGAGATCACAGCCGGTATAAGTGAAGGCACTAAGAGGGGAGTGTCTTAGAACCAATTGGATCTGTAGGAGGCAATTTGTTGTGTAAATGTTTTATGGTGATCTAGTGTCAGTCAATGGACTTCAGGGTAAGTAAGGTCCAGGTGGCCTGGAACCTCTAGGCTTTATTTCCAGCCAAGCACGTGAACTGTTTCCCAGGACCCAGGGATTCTTTATGAAACATGAAGCTGCTTGTTTTCTAAGGGAGCTCTGGAGATGCTGAGAGTTAGGTGTTGGGCTGCTGATCATAAGGTCAGCAGGTCAAACCCATCAGCTGCAATTGACTGCCCGTGAGTTTTCTGGGTGAGTGTTTTATCTTTTCTTCATTAGGCCAGGTCCTGTATTATCCTCTTTATCAATTTTCTTGGAAATACATGATGGGATGGGCATTTTATTGCCAAATTGCTCAAACAAAATTGAGTTGTCTCTTGGTAGATGGCATTGAAGAGTCTAATCCAGCCCTTTTCAGGGGGGAAAAGTACTGAACATGGCAAAAACTCACCTCCCTTTCCTGTTTATTGGACTTTATACCCTCCAGTGACTCCCTTCCTGTATAGGAACATGCCATTGTATTCACTGATGAAGAGGTAGAAAGTTCCAATGAAATGCTTTAGGAAACAGGAGTGTTTAGATAAGCAAGGACAATGTCTTTAAAAGGGAAATAGTTAAAATGTCAAATGAGTTTTTGTTAAAATAGCATGTGTCATTTTCTTATTCTGTCTTACATGTGATGCATGTATGTGATGTATGCATCTACTATTCTTAGGAGCAAGATTGCTCCATCATATAATTGATGCATTAAAATGGGTGCTTCCTCTTGTTCCAAAAGCCTACCACCGTCAAGTTGATTCAACCTGTAGTGATGTTAGTCACAGGAACTAAATCACTTTTGCAACTTATATTTTTCAACTGACTGAAAGATCTAAACAAATTTACCAATTGTAAATGTTTGCTTCACTAGTCATCAAATAATAACTTAAAGCATCTATAGAAAATTTTATAATCCAGCACATTTTCCTTCAAAGAAGTTCTCATGACTTGAAATTAGATGCCACCCAACCTTTAAACTTGAACTACATGGTTTAAAAACAAAAAACTCCCAAACTCTTCTTTATTGGTTTAATGAAACACAGTAGAGAGAGAGACAAATGGAAGCTTCTACACAAGGATCGGATCCAGGATGCATCAAAAACTCTTGTGCGAATTGTAGGGAGATCATTCCAGAGGAAGTTTGGAGAATATTATTCCTAATGGTGTACCACTTTGAAACTCTGAAAGAACAACTTGTGAAAAGATCAACTGATCAAATGCAAGTAAAAACACAGTCTGCTTTCTTCCATTGAAGGTGCTGACGGCCACCCAGCATCATCTGAAGACGGTGAACTTGGAAAATGACATGCAGTTTCTCCAAAGCAGAATAAATGTAGAAAAACTTCAAAGGTATTCATATCAAGTATTTATCTCTTGATTAATTAAACTGCATACTCTGTGAACATAAAATGGGGGCTATTTTATAGTGTTTTATAGGTAGTGAATTGTAAGAACTAACAGAAATCAAGGAACAGATATGTGATCTTGCACCTTCCTTTGGCATGCATAACTTTCTTGGCAGAAAGAGAGGTGTTAGTCCAGGTAGATTAAAGAAACAAATTCATAGACACGCATATGGATATAAGGGTAAGGTTTAGAGGTAAGAGGAATGGAACAGTGGCAAAGCATCACAACCCAGTCCAGTTCAAAGTCATAAGTCTGATATTACCCCATATGCCCGATACCAGTCTATAAAGTCTCCTTCTGACTCACAAAGTCACAGGTCAGTGAGTGCAGAATCCAGGTGCTGGCAGGGGTCTCTCCATGGCTCCTTGCCTCCAGGGCTCAGGGTCCATCAACAGCATGCAGTGGTGGTAGAAGCAACTCAGCACTTGCAGGGGTCTCCACATGGCACCTCCAGCTTCAGAGGTCTGGTTCCATCAGGGCAAGGCCATGCAGCTTCTCCTTCGGCTCCTCCAGCCCCTCAGATGCTGCCATCTTGTCTTGTCTATAGTCCGTCATCTCGGAGACTGACTCCCAGCAACTGGGGAGATAGCTTCTCATCTCTATGAGGGAGATATCACGAGATTTCCAGAAGTCTCAAGAGAAAGTCATGCCCACACAGATGCCTCACTAGCTACTCATTGCCTGTCTCCTGATTAACAGGCTAGACTCCGCCCCTACATCTCAATCATGAAATTGACATATAGAATACATAACCGTCACAGAAATAACTTCTTAACCCCTCAGTCCACAGCCATTGAGCTCTTGCTAAGTCCTAGCAACCCTACAGGGCAGGGTGGAACTGCCTCTCTTTTGGAGCCTGTAAAAAGCCCCATCTTTCTTCTGCAGAGCAACGGATGGTTTTTAACTGCTGACTTTGGAGTTAGTTGCCCAACTAGTAACTACTACACCACCAGGGCTCCTTAAGAGAGCGAAAAAGGGGCTTCCAATGAGATCAAACCTGATGGATGGCAAGAAAACCATCAATCTAAAGAATCATGACTTTATTAGCCTATCCCAACGAACTATTTAGAAAGTTGTGGGTGGAGGTGGCTTGAGGAACTCAGGGAAATGGAAAGCCAGGTGACCATGCTAGATCATCCACAGAGCACTCCATAGAGTAGGAATACAAAGTCTATTCAGGGCACCTCGCTTCTTCACAGCTTGTCTTCCTCGCGAGCTAGACGTGCATGCCAGGAGTGTGGTGGGGCCAGCGAGACTTCGGAAGACCTCGGTTACATTCCTGTGAGTTGTTTCTCAAATGACGGCAGTGAAGGTTGTCTCTGTCGAGCCTCCATCAAAATCAAGGCAATGGAGCCTGCCCCGCAGTCTCTTTATGAAAAATTAGACCCTCAAAGACTTATGAATAGTATCAGAATATCATCTGATACGATGTCAGAGTTGAACACCTCAGGTTAGAAGACACTCTCAAAATACAACTGGGGAAGAGTTGTCTCTTCAACGGAAAAGAGAAGCCTTCATGACAGAGATGGAACAGAGCTTCATCTCATGTTCTTGGGGCAAGTGATGCAGAGGGACCAAAAAGAATATCATTCTTGATCAAGTAGTGGATCTGTGAAAATGACCAAGAGATGACCCTAGTGAGATGGAGTGACCCCGTAGCCGCAGCTGTGGACTCAGCCATAGGAGGGATGGTTGACTCTGTTGTCCCCAGGGGTTGCTGAGTCAGAACTCATTCTGTGGCAGCTAACCACCCCAACCACCTGAGAAAACACCACAACCTAAATCCACACCACATGGCAATCACTTGACAATTTCAGCACACAGGGCACTTAACCTGTTAAAAATCTATAGACCCCCTCCATGAGAATTGACCCCAGTTAAGTGTCTCCCATCTTTGGCCTAAAAATCTCAAAGGCTACCATCTCAGAAAGCTCTCTGCCACCTGCTCGAAGCTCATCCTTTGAACAGCCAAGGGACTTTCCACTACCCTATCCAGCAAAATTTGTAAAGAGATAGATCCTCTGTTATGTACTTGGTTAGGTCCATAAAATAAGGATAGCTGTAACAAGGGAGCCCTACTAGCCTAGGGATTACGCCTTGGGCCTTGAACCACAAGGTCAGCAGTTTGAAACCACCAGCCATTCTGTAGAAGAAAAATGAGGTTTTCTTACTCCTGTAAAGAGTTATGATTGGGCTGAGCCCCGGTGGCATAGTAGTTGTGCGCGGGACTACAGCCCACTGGGATGGAGGTTCAGTTCCAGCTCCACGGAGCAAAGGCTAGGCCTCCTACTCCCACCACCAGAGGGCAGTGATGCCCCAAAAAAACTAAAAAAAAAAAAAAGAGAGAGAGTTATGATCTCGGAAGTTCACAACAGTCATTCTGCCCTGTCCTAGAGGGTCTCTGTGAGTCAGTGGCTACTTAACGTCAGTGGACTTTGTTTTTCAAATACATAATAAGCCTGAAAGTCTCCAAAATGTGTTGCTGCTTGTGTATTTTTGCTGACATTTTGGTCACATCGTTTGGGCATAATGTTCATCCACTTAATATTTTTGCCCAGTTTTCAGAACTGCATGTGTATAGTTTACCCAACTTGCCATCAGCTCCAAAATTTATAGCCAAAAGTACAGAGGTGTTAAAGCCCAACACCAGAAACTGGCCAAGAATCTGTTGACCATCAAATTTCCACAAGATTTTCTCTTGTCCAAGATGGGGGTTGAGTAATAAATTGTATTTCTTTATAATATGAAACTCAAATTCATTGCCATTGAATTGACTCCAACTTATAAGGAGGGACTCTATAGGGCAGAATATAACTGCTGTTGCTAGTTTCAGAGACAATATCTTTACAAGAATAGAAAGTCTCAGGCTGAGCCCCGATGACGTAGTGGTTGAATGCGGGACTGTGGTCCACTGGCTTGGCGGTTCAAATCCAGCAGCAGCTCTCGAGGAGCAAGGCTGGGCCTCCCACTCCCACCAGAGGGCAGTGATAACCACACAAAAAAATAGAAAGTCTCATCTTTTCCCCTAAAGATAGCAAAAGGACAATTAAATTTCTTCTTGGGGGACATTATGCTAATTCCTATCAAAATGTTCACACACATAGAAGTGATTATTATTTGGGGTGCAGCCTGATTTTGAGCTTGAAATACACCTGCTAAAACATAAATGACTGTTATGAGTAGTTTTCCAAAAACTCTTGGAAAAAACAGAAGTAAAAGATAATGTACTTTTTCATGAACATTTTGAAACCTCCTACTATACGCTCATACTACACTAACATACAAAGTGTGGTCCACATAGATTGAATGTAGAACAGAGACTATGTTGTTTGTAAAAAATATTAACACCTTGCTTTCCTTTGTTGATGATTCTAGATGATAGCATATTTCATTATAAACATGCCCTCATTTTGTCTCTTGGCATTTTATTAACCTGATGTTGATTGTTTCAATTAAGTGCCTTCATTTAAATTTAAATGACCAGTTATTTTGTCTCTTGACAGTAATCATGAACTACAGTTCCCCCTCCAAGGATTCAATGTGGATCCTAAAAACAGCTACACTTATCCTTGTCTTATTATCCAATAAGCATTTAAAGCCAGCACAGGCTATAAAGGGCTGAATTTATGGGCGCTCACAACCCCCACTTTTTCTTTGTGATCACCCTTATGTTTTTCCATTAGTTAAAGAGGCCAATTTATTTCAGAGACTACTAATGTGATTTAAAAGTATGCCTTTCTTGGAAAAACAATATACTGCTACCTAATAGGAATGGTTGACATTATTTTTAAAAATCACATATTTAGAATTTTATATGAATCAATTTATATGAACATATAAATCCAGACCGAAATATATATCTATATATGTATAGCACACAGATATAGAGAAATACATACAGACCCACAGGGAATTGCTGCTATTTCATAATCTTTGACCTACAAAAGAAGCAATTTCATATCGCATAACCTAACATTTTACATATCTAGAGGCAAGAAGAATATATAGTTTTTGTTCTGATAGTTTGTATCTAAACTGTTAATATTTTAACTTTTTATCTAAGCTGTTAATATTTTGTACATTACATTCATGCCAGTTTTTTGGAATTCCTTCCGATTCATGGTGACTCCATGTATTAGAATAGAACTGTGCTCTATGAAGTTTTCAATGGCTGATTTTTTACAAAAAATACATAGTTAGGCCTTTCTTCTGAGATGTCCCTGGATGGCCTTGAAAACTTCCCATCTGTGGGTTAACAAATGACTATTTTAACTGTTTGCATCACCAACAACTCTTATTGTCTTCCATATATGCTCTTACTTCCCCCCTTCCCCCCCCACCCCCGTAAGTGATGAAACTCACAAAAGCACAATCCGTACATTACTAGTTGATTGCGAGCTAAGCTAGTATCCTCTCTTGTGTCTTCCTTTTGCCCCCTGGTGTCTTCCATACAAATGTGAATGACAAGCAAGTACTCATCTCTGGAATCACACATATTTGCACACTTGCATGAACACAATTGAATGCATCTGTCCCTAGAATACCTTCCCACAGTCAGTGAGTGGATGTCAATAGACAATACCAAACTCCCCTGGTGTAAGAAGCATTCTACCCCTCAGATTGTGCCGCCTCGAACCACCTGCTCTCTAGTATCACCTGAGAAAGAACTGTCTGAGCAGGTGACCCTCTCAGACTGCTGTGGCGGCCAGGTGAAAAGTGCTTTGTCCAGAACGGGAGGGAGGGAGTAAGGGACTGTGGAGCAGAGCGGAAATCCCATCCTCTTCCTCTAGAAAGCTGGTTAGCATAATCGCACTTTCAGGCAGGAAGTTAGGAGAAAAATAGCTCTTCCCCTGGGGCTGAGAGGAACGTTCTAACTCAGATGGGGATAGGAGGGGAGGGAATGTTCTCAAGTGGAGGTCAAGGAAAAAAGAAAGGGATGATGTCATTCTTTGCTGGGGTGGTCACAAAAAGGAAACCAGGCCACATAAGAATGGTCTTGTTCTATGCCCAGAACCACAAGTTATTACAAGAGATGCCTTTGAGGTGATGTTTCTCAGGACAGGTACAAGGGCGCCTGCTCACATGAGGATGTGTAAGGGTGGAGGGATGCAGGGGAGAGACCATACGACACAGCACGGAAATGGCCCACAGTGACACCACAATGTGTTTTTCAAATGCCTATGCCACAGCCAGGATAGAAAAAGTGTCCAGATGCTTACACAACATCGATGACTTAGGAAGCAGAATGCCTTTGCACAACCTGACAGCAAGCCGGGTTTTTAAAATCGCTGCCTCCTTTTACAGGAGTATTGTGAAATGCATACTGAAGATTCACTCTTTCTCAGTCGAAAATTGACACTTCTTAAAAAGTAATACCGTCTGATGCCCCGTTAGGGCATTTATAGAGCTGAATAATGCTACCTACAGAGGAAGTGTTTGATGTGTGTCAACCTTGTTCCTTGTTATACTAACAGCTATATTTCAGGGTCAGGGTTCTTCTCTCATCTGGATCTACTTTAACTTCATTCTCTAGATTTGACAAGAGTGCACCACAATTACGGATGGCTATCTAAGCCATCCCTGGAATAATTGAATTGTATGGTCAAATTCTGTGACTTTCATTCTGTTGCTCTTGCATTGATAGGGCTAAAATTGACTGAGACTGCACAAATATTTATCATGAGAATTGAAGCACAGCAGGTACTTGACATTAACATGTATACTTTAGCAAATCTTTAAAAGTTTATGTTTCTTTTTGGTAAATGATTGATCTTCAGGCCGTGTGTATATTCTGGACTAAGGCTGTTCTTATTCATTGGCTACATGGAAAAAAATTTTTTTTCAAGGAAGAATTACCAGTGGCTGTACCTGTTTTTGTAGCCCTAGCAGTCTAGTGCTTTACTACAGGGGCAGCTAACTGCCAGGTCTGCAGTTTGAGTCCTTTGTCTTCCCCTTGGGTGATGAGGCTTTCTGCGTCAAGATTCCCAGCCTTGGAGCCCACAGAGGCATTTCTTCTCTGCCCCATGGTGTCGCAATGAGTTGGAATCCACGCACGGCTGACAATTGGACACTCGCTTGTGGGAGAAAGTAGAGGCTGTCTGCTTCCACAAAAATGTTCCAAGGCTCAGAAATTCTATTCAGGGTTGCTTAGTCAGAACTGATTCCATGGCAGTGGGTGGCTATAGTTGTTTCACAACTTTAATCTCAAATTACTGGGAAATTTTGTTAGCATGCAGGGTACAAGGAGATGGCGACATTTCTGGGACAAATAGATTTTAAATCAGTTTTGAATTGTTGCTATAAACATGGAAAGAGGCATATTTGGAGGGCTCTATTTTTGGCATCTGAGGCGAACAGTGAAGGTCAGTGGTTTCAACTCTCTTTATTTACAAGTAAGTGATCATTAGGCTGCGGGATCTTTGAAAAAGACAGGTAAACTGTAAAATGTAGCCCAAAGATTTCCAAATGATCTACGCCAACAGAAGTCCCTGAGGTTTCAAGACATTCATTTTTTTTTGGGGGGGGGGGGTGCATCACTGCCCTCAGGTGGTGGGAGTAGGAGGCCCAGCCTTTGCTCCGTGGAGCTGGAATCGAACCTCCATCCCAGTGGGCCGCAGTCCCGCGCACAACCACTATGCCACCGGGGCTCAGCCCTCAAGACATTCATTTTTAAGCAGCCCTGGGGGTACAGTTTCTGGAACTGCCAGTCCTAGAGAGAAGAAGCAGGTTTTCTACTCTGGCAAACAGGTACAGTCTCAGAGACTCATCGACTCCCTATGAATCAGCATCAAGTCTTAGACAGTGAGTTTGTTTTATGGTTTGCTTTGTTTTGGGGTGGGCTGAGTAGATAGGCTTTGCACTGCCAACTAGGTTAGAAGTTCAAACCACCAGGAGAACTATGGGAGCAAGACGGGGCTTTCTCCTCATCTAAAGAGTTAGAGTGTCGCAAAGTCACCAGGGCACCTCTATCCTTTCCTGTCGGATCCTTATCACCATGAGTTAGCATCCCTTTGATGGCAAAAAGCAAACCGCAAAACTTTGTCACTGAGTGGACTCCAAATCGTTGTGACCCTGTAACTTTAGCAGCCTTAAAAAACAACAAAAACAGCCCAAGTTCATGATCCAAAGCCAGTGGACAATAGCATCTCTAAATGCAAGTGTTCTTTTAACCGAATCCTTTATTTGCAAAGCAAAGACACTAAGTGTGTCTTTTGTGTGTGTGTGTGGGGGGGGGGGGGGCATCACTGCATCTGGTGGTTGTTATGGGCGCTACCCAGTGCCGTTCCTGAGAGCCGCCACTGGATTTGAACCGCCAAGCTCGCCACCTACAGTTCCGCACTCAACCACATACGCCACCAGGACTCAGCCCAAGTGTGTCTTTTAAAATGAGATTCGCCATCAAATTAAATTTAAAAACAACTCTATCCGTTTAACTCCTGGAAACAATATAATGCCATTTACTCATAAAGATGTATTTATTGCATAAAATAAGACTAACCCCCACACCAAGTTTACATGACAATATATATAAGAAACTGCACTAGCCCGGTAGGTCAGTGTTGTGCTGTTCAGCAGTCCACCAGGACCATGGAGAAGGACCAGCCACCATTCAGATAGGTCGGTGCCCATGCTCTATGGGTTTTTATATTCCAATGCATTCCTGATGTATTCCAACGTCCGTCTGGCCAAAGGAAACTGTGCTGAAGGTTAGGAGATGTGAGTTCCTGTTTGGGGCGCTTCCCTTATTTTGACACTTTCTGCAAAATTACCATCCAGGTGTCTCACTTCCCTCTCTGGGAGGTTGTGGGTCTAAGATAAGGAAAGAGAGCGCACTTCAGTGGGAAGCAGATGTTGCAGATCTACTCCCACACAGCTACTGTTATGTTGTCACATTAAAAGGCTCCAGTACAGCCTGATAACCATTAGTTCCGCTCTTACCGTCCTATTCCCAGCACCTTGCTTCTCCCTCATTATCCTTTTGGTTTTATGTCTCTGCCAGTAAACTAATCCCAGTGTGTATTTTTGATTGTTGGCCAAAATTCAACAATATTTCATAAGGGAAGGAAGGTTATAGAGTCGCTGAGGCTGTAACTACATCTCCGGTCCATTAACTGCACACACACACACACACACACACACACACACACACACACCTTGAGACTGAAATACTTTTCCTGGCTGAAGCAATGAGCAGTTATAAACAGAAATGGTGGGTGCAGGGGTTGTGGGGAACCAGCATAAAACACTTGGCAGTGGTTTGAATCCACCTGAGGATTGATGCCAGTCATCCTTCCGATTAGAAAAGAAGGATGTGTACAATTAACTCACCAGGCACCATGTGACTGCATTTAGCATTTGGTGGATGGCTCCCGTAGAGCTTGTCAAAGAGCTTGAGGAATTACCAGCCTTGGGATTCTCCCGCCCAGATGGAGGCCAGAGGCAAAAAGTGGCATTCCTCCTCTCACGTCAGGTCAGTGAAGGTCACAGACTGCCTTTCTCTGAGGAAGATATTCAATTTCCTTCTTGATTTTAAGGAAGGCACTGTGCCAGCTTAACCATCCTCAATGCTGACAGGACCCTTGCAGGGGGGAAGGAGAGAAATATACATTTCTCATTTGGAAAGCCACTTTCATTTAGAGAATTTTTTCTCTGGTTGTGGAAATATTAAGACTACCTCAGTATGGCAAGCCTTGTGTATGTGTGGCAAACATTGACTTTATTGGCAACCAGCCCCTCTATAATATGATCATTCTTGTAAAAGACTGATCCCCCAAGTCACCTTGGCAGCAATACCACTCAAGTATGGGCCAATGAACTAGGCTGAGCCCTGGGCCCTTGTGTGTGTGTTTGAGTGATGTGAAAATGAGCCTCTCCTCCTTGAAGGAGCCTTGGAAGTAGTGGCTCACCTGCGTACCACGGCGCTTTGCTCTCTTTCTTTCGTCGTCTGTCCTGTGGTGCGCCAGAGAAAGGTACCATCATGTTTCTTAGCACAGGTTGGAGATCCCAACTGCCTGGATTTGACCCCCTGCTATGCCCTCTATTAACTGTGTAACTTAATCTTGGGGGGGGGGGCTTTGTTTCCTCATTGGAAAAATGGGCACCATTAATAGTACTAACTTCATTTGGCTGTTTTGAGGATTGAATGAGAGGATGCGAATAAAGAGCTCTGAACAGCACCTTGCATGTAGGAAGCACTTTGTGCGTGCCAGCTGGTCTTTAAAATTACTTATTGTGGAAATGAAAAACCCAGCAGCGCACAAAGGTAAGCCATTCGAATACTCCTCTAATGCTAATCTGTTCACACGTGCATATTTCATACAAGTCAACACATGGATGGACACAATCCGTCATGTACCAGGCATGATAGAGAAAACCATCATGAACCACAGCTCCCATGCTGCAGAAATGCCTGATAGTCCTCCAGAGCTGTCTGCGTGTGCTGCCAAACATGATAGCCGTGATATATTTACATGCCCACCGTGTGCATTTGTGTACTTGTAAGAGTTGTTGGCTTAAAATAACATGCTGTGGGGGCAGTCTATCTGTATACGCACACATGGAAAAGCTTATGCTAAGAGCATTTTTAATGTTCTGGTTGCCGCTTGCTCTCTTGATCTGCCTGGCCTGAGCTTCATCCGTCCCATCATCCCTGCTACCACCTCACCGTGACTTAAGGAGCCTTGGTGGAGTAGTGAGTTACAAATTGAACTGTTGACCACAAGGTCAGGGATTCAAACCCATCAGCTGCTCCACAGGAGGAAGACGGGGTTTTTCTGCTCCTGTAAAAAGTTACGGTCTCCGAAACTCAAAGGAGCAGTTTTACCGTGTTGTTCTCAATCAGGATCAATTCAATGGCAGCGGGTTTGGGTTTAACCACGATTGTCCGCCTGTGAGTACTAAGATGCTCCTTATGGCATCGTTCACACATCACTGGGCCCAGATTCTTGCCCCCTCAGTAGGTTGGCTATTTATACTCCAGTCTGAGTTTTTCTTCTTGCAGCTTTCCTGAGCCGGATGTACGCTCCACACAAGCATAAGACGGGTTTGCCCAGTCGCAACATTTTTCCGATACATTGTTTACAGATTGTATACATTTAAAGAATGTTTTACAGCTATAAATAGTTACCACGAGTCTTAGATGTCATGGCACAGATAGCGTACATGGGTGGCTCGCAGGAGCAGGCATTTCGTTTCTCACACTGTGGTGGCTGACAGTCTCAATGGCCCTGCCGCGTCAATTTCCCTCCCAGGAATTCTTTTGTTCTGGGCCATCATTACTGCGGTCCACCTTTCCCAGTTTGCACCCGTTCTGGGTCTCATTGCTTTTTCTTTGCTTGAAAAAATACACCGACATGTTTAGGATTTGGTTATACACCGTGCTCGTACGGCCTCGTTGTTAGAATTCCCACCTATTTGGGGGGAGCCCAAGGAAATCCATCTAGCTATATAATTTCAAATCCAGATCGACAACGACAATCTCCTGCCCTCTAAATGGTGACTCCGTTAAGATTTCCTAAAGGAGCCCTGATGGGGTAAAAGTTCTGGGTGGAGCTGTGCCCCTCAAGGTCAGTAGTTCCAAACCACGAGCTGCCCCTCAGGATAAAAGTGGGGTTTTTTTACTCCTCTAAACAGTTGCAGTCCCAGAAAGGCGCAGGGTGCTATGGAGTCCGGATGGACTTGATGGCAGTGAGCTTTCAGTTTGTTTGGTAAAATTTCGTGGTTACATGAAAAACAAAAATAAAAAACTGCCTTTTGTGAATATTTCAACAGTGAAGTCTCAGGAAGCAATTTCATGAGCATTTGGGATCCCCCAAACACACAGTAGGAAGCACTAATAAATATCACCTGTGCTTTATCTTTTCTTTCTATCTAAAATAATTTTATTGAGACTCTCATAGCTCTTATAACAATCTATATATCAATTGCATCAAGCTTATTTGTACATATTTTGCCATCATGATTTCCTAAATGTTTACTTTCTACTTGAGCCCTTGGTATCAGTTACTCTTTTAGACCTCCCTCCCCCTCCTCCCACCTTCTTGACCCCTAGATACATTATATTATAAATTATTATTATTTTCATATCTTTCACCAACTGCTATCTTCTTTCACCCATGTTTCTGTACCTTCTCTTGTGTGTGTGACATGTCAATCATTATTTTACCCTGTTTAAAAGGAGACAGTTTATATAAGAAACTCAGAATTCTGATTGTATATCAAATACTGCCACAAGATCTTTAAAAAAAAATGTTTTCTCCATTAAATATGCAGGTATGGCAAAAGCTGAAGGGAAGAAAGGGGAGTGTTTTGTGAGAAGCTGTGAGGGACAATTCAAGGTGTTCCCTGGTGTGGCATTACATGAATAGCAGCAGTGCCTGCCCTTTGGGTTGGGATTAGGTCCAGACCCTTGGGAAGCTACCTATGGGTGGCCAATGTAGCAGAAGGAAGGCGGGTATGGTGAAGAGCCATGTACTAGCTGGAAGATTGCAGCAAAGGGTCGGTCTTAGGAGTCATGGGTCACCTTTTTGTAGAATGGGACGCCAGTAATTGTCTTATTAAAATTGCTTTGAGAGACTCAAAGAGCTGACGCATGCAAAGCCCCCAGCCGAGAGGAGCTAGACCCTTCCCTCAGCCCGACACGGAGGGCTCTCGCTCTGCCACTACATCGACTTCTACTTCCCCTGTGGTTCCTGTTTAAATCTCCTCTGTATCATCCTGAGTTACTTACCGGTACATGCCTCAGATTAGAGTGTGTGTATTTTTGAGAACTACCGTATCATCGTCACATGCTCACTGTCCATAGTCATAGCCCTTTGTAAACAGTCACGCGCTCAATTAAGGTTTATTGCTAGCTTAAGAAACAAAGCTAGTTTCTGGGTAAAAACCGTCCAGAATTTCCAGACACGCGACCCCTGCTGGCTGAGGGTAACATGTTAAAGTCATGGATACATTTTTTTTTTCTTCTGTTGGTTAAAGTGTTTGATTATTTAAAAGCCTCCCGGTGAAATGGACCCGGTATTAAAAACTGAGGAGGAAGTTGCGGCCTGGCATCTGTCTTGCAGAGTTAGGTAAGAGGGGCCATAAAGCTATTAAGAAAGGCAAGTTCCACATGGGATAATGGAGGAATATTCTCAAAACCTCTTTGCCACATGCTCCTTCATGTCTCTTAGGAGTGGCTCGTCACTCACTGAGCCATTGGAAAGAAGAGCATGACTGAAACAGCTTCAGGTCTACTCGGGCAACCATTCCGGCCTGTGGAATTACAAGGTGCAGGCAGTAGGAAAGTCGCAATGGTGGTTGGGCATCTGAAATGAAAGGCTTTCCTTAGAACAAAGCCCGTGTGGAGACCAGAAAGCAAAAGGGCAAAGCTACAGACACCACCTGGTGATTTACCAGCAGCAACTGATCAATCAGTGCCCGTGAATTTGACACCCCCAATCGTAAGTGCTTCATTTCGGTCATAGTCACAAGAAAGAGAAACAGGAGCTAGCAAATGTTTCTTTCCAGAATGAGACAATTAGAAATACATCTTTCTCGTGTGTTTTCTAGGAAGGGGCCCAAGAATGTTTGCTTGCTGTTTTCTGTAAAGTTGATGAGAGTGTGGAAGTGTAAAGGAATGTTTCACAAGACACAAAGACTTGGACTTTGTCTCCAATCTCCAGCTTTGAGCAAGCCACTTAACTTTTCTGAGTCGCCCTATCCCCATCTATAATATGAAGGATTTAAATAACCTATAGAACGCTCCCAGTTCTAAGACACATGGCAGTTCCTAGATGAACATTGTACCTTTCCTCTGGGTTTTATTAGGGAAACTGATGCAATGAGAAAAAGAATGAAAACAACTATTTTTAACTTTATTTTCCCTTCCTCCAACCCTCCATGTACATTTTTTCCTTTTAAGTTTTATTGGCATTTAATTGACACGTCATGCAATTCAATGGTTCAGTCACATGAAGAATTGGACAGCCATCACCACAGATCAGTCATAGAACATTCTCTTCATCCATGTGCTTATCATTACTAGTTTTGCACTTCCCCCGATCTCTCCTATCATACCCCCGAGAGACCCCTAATCCAGTTACTGTCTCCATAGTCCACGTATTAACCCTTCTTTTCCCTGACCCTATATTTTCTTATCAACAGAGATGGACTGTTTGTTGATATGTCAATATAGTCAATATAGTCAGATCCCTAATTACAAATAAAAAGCCAAGTTCAATTATATATTTTATAATATGATTGCTTCTCGGCCTTTTGGCTAAAATCAAGTGTAGTATAATAGTATCAAATAGTATAATACAAATGATAGATATCTATAGATAAATATAAATGATAGATATATAGATTCAATAATAAATATTTTAACAGCCCTACCTAGAGATATAAGCATGGAGTTTAAGGGTTTCCAGAGGAAAGGAATTTAATCTGACTGTCCACAATAGAAGAAATTTGTCTTCCCTTCTTTGCCTGTCTCTTCCCTAGTCTATTTCCCCAATTCCTATAAGAACAGTAAAAGCACTTCCTTCCTTGCAAACCAAGAAAGGTGCTATATTCAGGCCTGAAATTTTAATGAGGAATAAATTAGGGGACTGAGGAAGGGGAGGGATAGAAGCTAAATGAAAATACTTGGGGTAGAAGGAAAAAGGGATGTTACTATCAGGCACTTAATAGGCAGAGATGGAGAGCATGAGGTTCTTTAACAGAAGAGGCTTATGTAAGAGGTGAGACTCTGTCGGCCTGGGGTCTTTCAACAGTAAACATGGGTTCACTATAAGGCACGAACAGAAGATAAGAGAAAAATGATGCCTCGTGATTAAGAAGTCAATGGGAAGTAGAGGAAATATGAAGGGGTCATGCTGTATTTCCGTTCTGTACTTCCATTGTTTATGTTTGCCTCCTCCCTCCCTCATCACCATAGAGTAGCATTATCCTGATGCTCATAACCTAGGAAAGTGAGAGTTTGATGGTTATTTCAAGAAGTTTTCAGAAGGAAGGAAAAAAATGTGGGCCCCGGGGGAAAAATATATATACAAATTAATTGATGAGCAGTGTATTGAAAATATGTCATAGGTATAAAAAGACAACCCATTGCCATCTCATGAATTCATACTCCTGGCAAATTCATATGCTGCAGAGCAGAATCGCTGTGTAGGGCTCTCCTGTCGGCAATCATTATGGAAGCAAGTCAGATGTTCTGTGACCTTGATGGGTGGATTAGAGCCATCAGTCTTTAGATTAATCATTGATTACAAATTATTTGCAGCACCCAAGGACTTTAGGTGCTTCTGTTGTAATATTCATCACGTGGTATTTATATGTTAGGGTTAGTTGAACATCTTGGATTGGTGGATTTGTATATTTTTAAGCCATCTGGAAAATTCACAGTCATTCTTCAAATATTTTTTTAGTTACCAGTCCCTTTTCCCATGACTCCCAAGATATGTATCTTGTTGTTGTTTGGCATTGAATCAACCTGCCTCACAGGGTTTTCAAGACTACAATCTTTATAAAAGCAGACCGCCACATCTTTCTCTCATGGGTTTGAAACCCCGACTTTTTTCTTTATTGGCCGAGGGCTTAACCACTGGGCCACCCGTTTCCTATATATCCTAGACCACTTAACATTGAAATTGTTACTCGAGTCTCTTTTTAAGAAGAACAGCCATTTGAGAAATTCTTTTGGTTCTTTCTAATCGTTTCCACTTATTGCTTCAATGTGTTCCTATTTTCTCTCAGTCCCTGAACATTGTGACCATAGCTGTCGTAAAGGTGTGACTGTCAACTCCCGGAAGTTTCATAGTCACAGATTTCTGTAGAGTTCCTTTGCATCAGAATGGACTCAACTGTACTGGGTTTGCTTTGGTTTTTATGCTTAGTTGGGTCATTAATATTAATATCTAAATAATTCTATCACATGTGCTCTTTTAAGCACAAAGAAAGATCTATTAATCTCATCAGTTCAGATAAGCTAGAGATCAGTTATTGGGTCCCACTAGTTCTATGCTAAGATTTTCTAATATACTTCAGATATAGAACCAACCAAATTCAATGCCATTAAGTCGATACTGACTTAAAGCAACACTACAGACCAGGATAGAATTGCCTCTGATGTTTCTGAGATGGGAATCTTTTGGGGGGTGGGCAGGGGGTGGGGGGAGGAGATAGAAAGCCTTGTCTGCCTTGGGAGCAACTGGTGTTTTCAAACTGCAGTTTGCAGCCAAATGAGTAGCCACTACACCATGAGGACCCTATCTTAGCACTATAAGATGCCAGTATCCAGATCAAAGTTTGTTCTGGAAACATGAAGAAGATTTATTTTTAACATTCAGAACATAAAGTTGTCATATACAGTATCTCTCTTCAGGAATATGCATATGAACATTGAGCTTTGATTAAGCAAGACTGAAGAAAAATCAATGCTTTTGAATGATGATATTGGAGAAGAGTATTGAAAGTACCACTTTCACTGCCAGAAGAACAAAGAGACCTTTCTTGGAAGAAGTACAGTCTGTGTGAAGAGGGAGGGAGAGTGAAATAGAAAGGAAGAACCAATTTCAGGGATCTACATATACCCTCCTCTCTGGGGTACGAACAACAGGGAAGTGAGTGACGGGACACATTGGAAAGTGTACAATATGAAAAGGTAATAACAATTTGTAAATTATTAAGGGTTCATGGGGGAGGGGGAAGGGGAGGGAAGGGAAATATGGGGAGCTGGTACTGGAGGCCTATGTGGAAGGAGGATGTTTTAAGAGTGATGATGTCAACATGTGTGCAAATGTGCCCTGCATACAATTGATGTATGTTTGAATTATGATGGGAGTTCTATGAGCCCCCAATAAAATGATTTATATATATAAAAAAAAAAAAAGGAGGAGGTTATACCAAAGACTCAAGGAGAAAACATTTGGAAATGAAGGTGGCAACATGTGTGCAAATATGCTTGATACAAATGATGTATTGAATGTTATAAGAGCTGTTAGAGCCCCCAATAAAAATCATTGGGGGTGGGGGGAAGTACAGTCTAAATGCTCCTGGGAGGTAAGGGTGGTGAGACTTTGTTTCACGTGTTTTTGGACATTTTGTCAGGAGAGACTAGTCCCTGGAGAAGGATAGCATGCTTGGCAGTGTAGAGGGGCAGCAAAAAACAGGAAAGTCCTGGACAAGATGGATGGTTGCCAGCGGTTGCAACCAAAGGCTGAAGCCAAAAATCACCTGTAAGGCTAGCACAGGGTGGCATGGAGTTTTAGTGCTGCATAGAAGGGTCCTGTGAATCGGAACTCATTTGGCAGCTCTTACCAGCCTTTAGCCAATCCTACCTGTAAGGGCAGAGCAGGATTTCAAATGTCTAGACTAGTTTTATTTGTTTTACCTTACTCATTTAAAGGGACTATGGTGGCTTTGTAGGGAGCCCTGGTGGTATGGTGGTTTAAGAATTGCGGGATAACTACTAGGTCACCAGTTTAAAACCACAAGCTACTCCTTTGGAAAGACTGGATTTTCTACTCTCAGGAAGAGTTACAGTCTCTGAAACTCACAAGGGGCACTTCTACACAGACCTATTAAGGTGTCTGGGAGTCAGCACTGACTTCATGCCAATGAGTTTTTTGTGAGTCTGGTGACCTCGTATTTAAGTAGCAAGGTACATAAAATTTGGTTTTTAAAAATTCAGCCTAACTATTTTCCAGTGAGCAAAAAGTAGATTTCTAAAAATCATGATAATATTTGCATTGAAACTGCCATAAAGAACAGAGGTAGTGAAGGAAAACAGAGTTCCATTTTCATACTAAAGAATTTTTCCCAAAAACTTTGTACATTTGAATAAGAGGTCTAAGAGATTGCTATGATCTAGTTGCATGTAGCATTGGTGGAAATCTCTTATGAATATATGATGCTTAAAATCTCTGGATATGGGTATATCTCCAATAATAAAATTATTTTGGCTTTTTGTTATTTAAAGGGTCCATCCAAATCAGAATATTCCAGTAACCCACAACACATTTTTTAAATTATTATTTGTTGGGATTTAATACATATATCATTCCAGATTTCAATCATGTCAAGTTGAACACACAGTTTCTACCACAATCAGTTAACAAACATTCTTTTTCAAAACACTATCGATAAATTCATTCTGATTCATCAGTCTATTCAGGATTCATACAATATCATTCTTATAATCTGACTCACAGGATTTTAGAATTTTCTTTCATTCATTTTTTACTATGTTTCTAGTTTTTTTCAGTGAAAGACAGCCTTTTTTTTTTCAGGTTAAGGAACTCAATGTGAATTGGATGTCAACTCAGTTGGCTCATTCTTCTAGTTCCCTTCAGCGAGTCACCTTTTCATCTTTGTTCTTTGATTAGGCAGTCTACCAGGTGGAAAGAATAATTTGATCTCCACATGCGTGTTAAGGACCCCTGAAATTCTAATGTAGGATGACAAAAAACATGGTTCATTATTGAGAGAAATGTTTCAAAGTAATGATTGTACTTGTTTAAAGTCTGAGTGAAATGAGGCTTAAAGAGTGGTGATTTAAGTCTGTGGTTCCAGAGCTGTTCAAAACTAAGGGTTTTATTTCACTTTGTTTTTCTCCGACATTTCCCCTTTGGTTTACATTCCCCGGTTAAGAATTTAAAGTGAGCCTTTGCCAAAGCCTCAGGTTCCACCTGGTTTGGGGTTGAAACCACATGAAGCCACTGGATTTTGCATAGTTTCCATTTGAAATGATATATCAGCTCTGGCTTTCTTTCAGGGTGAGCCAGGTGTACATGACACTCGGCCAAGCTTTAGATGAACCTGCTCTGAGTGTTGATTTTATACCAGACCCTAGAATGAGGCCCCTCACCTAATTCCATCTTTCAGAAAGTGCTTATTATAATGTCCCCAGAGTGTATATAATAGTTCCTAGAGGCTGAGACATGGCAACCCCTTGTTTTAGTATATTGTGGGGGAGAATTTCTTGGCTCCTTGGAACCCATTCTAATTGGGAAACCAGAAAGACGTGATAATAGAGGCTCTAGTGTCTTAGGCATAACACTTTGGGGGAAAGGATTTCTTTCGAGGTCTAAACAAAAGGGTTTTCGAGTAAACCGTTCAGAGACACCAGATAAATTCATTTGCTCCTTTGTTTCTTCCTCTACTTAAGTGTTCATTAATTCAACAGATATTCACTGAGCACCTACTACATGTCCGGTCCTGTCCTCAGTATGTGAACTGCATTTGTGAACAAAACAGAAATTTTGACCTTTGTGGGTCAAATCACCACTCTCTGAGTCTCCTTTCACTCAGACTTTAAACAAGTTGCTACTATGAAAACATAGTAGCAGCAGAAGACATTTGGCATCTAATATTTATCAATTATATATAATATATAAAGTCCATCCACCATCATCCATTGCATTCTGATTCAGAGCTACCCTGTCGAACAAAAGGTGCACGTTGTCCCTGTAGGGTTTCCAAACATCTTTCTCCAGCAGAGCAACTATGTTGGGTTAGAAGTGTTCACTTTCTGGTAGCATCCAAGTTCTTAACGACTAGGCCACCAGGATTACCGTTTATATCATGGAGAGAAGGTGCTATACCCTAGTGAATTGTCTTTAATTGATCCCGCCTCACAGGGGTCCCGGGTGTTAGTAGAAATGTGCTCCCTAAGGTTTTCAAGTCTCTGATCTTTTAGAAGCAGATCATTAGTCTTTCTGACAAGATGGCTCTGAGTGGGTTTGAGCTGCCAACCTTTTGATTAGTAGTCAAGTGCTCCACAGCTGATGGAAGGCAGTGAGGACTGGGAAATACTGTAGACTCAGCTGTAGAAATGAGGGTAGGTTGCAGTGTGAAGCAAGGAAAGAAAACTGCAAGGGAAGCTTCATGGAGTAAGTGATGTTGAAACAAAGCTTTGGAAGAACTGAGAAGGTAGCAACGAGGTACCTATCCTAAGGAAGAACACTCCAGACAGAGAACACCTACAGCAAAAGTCCTGAGGTGGATTAGTACTTCCTTCAGGATATAAGGAAACACCCGCCCAAAGCAAATGCATGATGTGCAGTCACTTCTGACGCATGACAACGCTCTAGAGGGGTTTCCAGACTGTGGAATCTTTACAGGAGGAAACAGCTTAATCTTGCTGGACTAGAGTAACAAGGCGGTGGGGGCGGGTGGTGGGGGGGGTTGAACTGCCAACCATACGGTTAGCAGCCCAACTCCTAACCCACAACACCACCAGGGCTCCATAAAAGGAGAACCTGGAGACCATTATGACTGAACTAACGTAGACAAAGAAGAGTTTATGCAAATGAGGGTGAGCTTGCGAAGCACATGACCTGTGGGCCACCTTAAGGAGGCCGCCATTTAGTCACTCTGAGGGAAACAGGAAGCCGTCCAAGGGAGTGATTCATCCTGATTCAGCCTTTAAAGGGCTGTCCATTCCATGTTGGGAGGAAATAGTGGATGGTGAAGGGTATAAAGAGGAGGCTTGTTATGAGGCGGTTGAGGGAGAGAACGGAGCTTTGGATTTGGTAGTACGAGTCGAAAGAAGTAGTCAAGATGCTACTTCTTATGGTATCTCCAGCAGCATTTCCTGATGCCGAATGTGGTGTCTGAAAAGAAAAGAATCAAAGATGATTTTGGCTGGACCAAGAACTGAGAGAATGGAACTGCCATCAACTGTCATAGAAAAAGGTGGAGACGAAGAGTCTTGGAAAAGATGGTCAGTTAGTTACTGTTGGAAAACTAAGTTAGAGCTGTCTATAAGACCTCAACGTGGAGATATCCTGTGATTCTTTAAGATATGGACTTGAGGAAGAGGCTTATATTTGGAAGCCGGGGACTATGGATAAGTGCAGATTGCAGTGTAAACAGAACAAAACAAAAACAGGAATGGCTACCATTTGTCTCCTACTTGACCCAAAGTTCCAAAATTGAGTAGTAGTAGTGTGTGTGTGTGTGTGTGTGTGTGTGTGTGTGTGTGAAAGTTGAAAATCCTTATGTAGGACATGAGTCAATATCTCTATTGTATTTACCCACTTTGTATATTGACTTTTCCTGTTGGCTCAAAGGGCATTCTCCCAAGTCCTAATCCCCAACTCTGTTTTGAGTCCTCTAGAGACCCTCGTCAGTCTCCCTAGTAGATTTCAGACATGGACTTTCTCCATAATGCACACATGATGGTATTAGTACAGAGGCAGAGTGGGGGCATAATACTTACCAACTAGAAGAAGTTGCGCTTTTGCAAAACTTAGTTTTGTTTTTTTTTCCTCCTTGTTTAGAGTTGAATTTGACTCCAATACAATCAAGAGAGGTGTTTCTCAATTGTGCTTGAGAAAGTTGGTACTAGCACACTTATTCTTAGGTTTTCAGAAAGCTGATAGAAAATAAAGCTTGCTTAATTGTCCTAGAAAAAGCATAATCCAGTGCTCCACCAGGAATCCTAGGGTGGTTCAAATGGTTCACAATTTAGCTGCTCACTGAAAAGGTGGACATTTGACTCCACTTCAGACCCAGGGGCGGATGGGGCAATCTACTTCTGAAAGCCAGTCGCTGACCACCTGGTGGTTTTCTGACACACAAAGAGCCATCAACTCAATGAAAATGCATGTTGGCATTTTACAGAATGTCATGGCAAGATAATGGTATTATTAAGATAAGTTCAATATATTTCGGCCACACTGACAAGATGCAACAGATATGAGTTCTTCAAAATCTGTCAGATATTTAAACATTTTCACCGCTGATGGCAAATGTTCTCTTATACACAAACACCTGATCACCTAGCATCGACATAAAAAGGTACTTTAAAAAGTATTTCAGCAAAGGAAAATGTCAGAAAGGACTACAACAAAATCTGCTTGAGAAAGAAACAAAACTTTACAAACAGATGAAGGTTTTCCTTAAATATTTTTTGTAAATTATTCAGAATTCTTTCATGCATTCAATAAATATTTACCGAGCACTTGCTACAAGTAGTACTTAACTTATGACAAAGTGTTGTTCCAATGACACCATTGTAAGTCAGTTCTAATGAAAATGAAGTGTCTCTTTCTTTACTGTTTCCATGATTTAATTTTACTTCAGAGCCACATGTGCATCTGCATCTGACTTTTGATGCTGACCCCAGGTCTAGTGTCTTTATAAATCCATTCTGTATTTGCGTTTGTGTATTGACATAAGAAGGATAACATCAGTATAGCACATACTGTAATAATAAACACAGTTAATATTACTAAAAATAAGAGGTACAAAAAACGGACAGTCATAGGTGCAATTTGTTAAACTCTAATATGTCATAAATTGGGAAATACCTATATTTTTCAAGCATAATGCTAACCCATAGTGCTTTGCATAGCAGGAAAATATCAAGATGTGTTACATAGGTGTGATAAGGCAACCCTAAATATAAGTAAAGTTGGAAAAGCCATGTTCACTTTGTGAGTCCACAACTGAAATATGAAATAGAAAGACAATCCAGTAAGGATGTGAAAGTCAGTACTTTGCGAAATAGATGACAACACAGGATTTAAGACTACCTATGACTCCTTAGGAGTCTCTGGATGGCAAACAGTGAATGAGTTCATCTACTCACTGGCAGGTTGATGGTTCGAGTCTATCCAGTGGTACCACGGAAGAAAAGTTCATGATTTACTTTTGAAATATCAGCCACTGAAGAAGGTCTGTAGAGCATCATTCTCCTGTGACATTTACAGCATTTCCATAATGCATGATCAATTCAGTGGTGACTGCTTCCTTTGTTGATACTTCTTTAATAGCTCTTTATTTTTCCCCAATAATTTTATTGGGGACTCTTATAGCTCTTATAACATCATTTGTATCAAGGATATTTGTGCACATATTGCCATATTCATTTCCAAATATTTTCTACTTGAGCCCTTGGTATAAGCTCTTCCTTCCCCCTCCTTTTTTTAAATATAGATTTTATTGGGGGGCTCTTACAGCTCTTATAACTTTCAATGCATCATCTGTATTAAGCACACTTGTACACATGTTGCCACATTCATTTCCAAACATTTTCTACTTGAGTCGCCAGCATAAGCTCCTCTTTCCCCCTTTCCTCTAGTTCTTTTTTTAAATTCCAGCTCCCTATATTTCCCCTGCCCCCTTCTCCAACAATGTGATATTATTTTTGAAGGAACAAGGTATGTTTCTTGGAATTTAAGGTGGACATGGGAGAGTGTCTGGATGCCAAGCAAACTGCCTTCTTAGCAACTTCTGTGGATTTGACTTTCTTACTTTTCACTTTGCCACTTTTCTTCAGATCTTGTGCTAGAGGGGCCTCAAGGACAAAGTCCCCTATTTAGTTTTTCAGTTTGACAAAGTGATCAAACATATACACTGTGGATAGAAAGCATCGTGCCAGAATACAGCTTAGCCTTCTTCCTGCAGGTTGGGAGGAAGGAAGGGAAAGAGGAAAGCTGATGGGTTTTAAGAAAGGTTTGGGCATAAAGCTGATTCATGGGCAGCACCCAAATGCACATTCAATGAGCTAAAATGATTTTATTCAAAGATAGCCTAGCTACTCACAAAGCTGGGGAAATTGTTACACTTTGCCTAAAGTCATATTTTGTTGAAGTGATATTCTTTCTTTAGTAGAAAGTATGAAGGCAGCCAAGAACTTGCTGCTGCTGGTTTTGCAGCGAAATAAACAAGAAATCCTTAGAAAGCTCTAGTTGCAAAGAAAAAATCCAATTCCAACAAAAGCATCCGAGGTTTGCTTTATGGCAATCATGCAGCAAATATTTTCACAGGAAAAAAGGACAGGACAGTGCTTTGTATGTATAATGGGGACTTTATTACCTCCCTTTATTGCTCACATCTTCTTCTTACTTTGATAAAGGATCCTTCAGAAGCGAACTTATACCTTTCAAGGCTTCAAGCCTGCAGAAGTTATTCAGAGTATGCATCCCAGTGGTAGCCCAGAGAGGAGGAGTGCAGTTTTATACTTCCATAATTAAGTCACAATCGCTTCTCAATGCCAAAGCCCTCTCTCCCGGAAGTCAGGAAAGGCACCTTGGGAGGTTCTGCACCAGCATATCAGCCCCTGGACACCCAGAAAGCGCTCAGTGGGCGGAGTAAGTCAGTCACTGGATTATTCATCACGCTGTGAGTAAATTCAGTTTGGGGGTGGGGTATCACTGCCTCTGGTGGTCGTGGGCGCTACCCAGCCCCGCTGGATTTGAACCGCCACGCCCCTGGGCCGCAGTCCCGCACTCAACCACATACGCCACCAGGGCTCAGCCTTAAATTCAGTTTTGTAGTGGAAATGAATCCTGTTTTCTCTTGGCGACCGAATAAAGAAGCACGACGACAGGTAGAGTTTTTCCCAAACTATTGTTCCTTCTCATGTTTATGAGTTCTGTCTCTGCCGGTGGCAAGCTGCGACCAGGCTGACAGTCAGCAGGTGACTCATTTTAAAAAGCGGTAAGCCAGAGGAAGTATTCTTCCTGGTACTTCTCTAAGTAATGAGGTGCAGAGGAAGGAATATTCAAATAAGGAGAGAGCATTGAGCCCGGGATTTAATAAATTAGAATCTTGCATGTACTTTAAAATAGTCGTCGTGTTATGGATCGCAGGGAGCTTTTCAGGCAGCCAGAGCTATGCAGAGTGTGTTTGGGGAGTTCATCGGAAGTGCTAAGCCTCCAGTTGCTCATTCTTAGAGCCAGTGTGCTTGCGCGCTTTGGGGGCGCAGACTGTCGTGCGAGGCACTGCCACTGAAGCACGGGGCACAAGTCATGCCCACGGAAGTGCCCTGCGATGCCTAGAGACGGTGCATTGTCGCCCAGGACCGGGCAGCATTTTGATCTGTTGTACGTGGCGTCACTGGACCAGAGCCTATCAACAGTCAGGACCATGCAGCCCTAAGGAATCCTGGTGGCACAGCGGTTGAGCTCTCGGCGGCTAACAGAAAGGCCAGCAGTTCAAACCGACTGTGCAGGGAAAAGACGCGACGATCTGTTTCTGTAGCGTGCAGCCTTGGAAACGACCTCGGGCAATGCTACTCCCTCCTGGAAGTGTGAGGAGTCCGAATTGACTAAGCGTGATGAGTAAGCTCAGGCAAAAATCTCATCCCGACGTCTCGCCGCATTTCCATGTATGGTAACGCCCACCAAGTGTGCTGCTGGTGTGAATATCGTTTGTATCCAGAGGGTGGAGGGCAAGTCAATAATGAAAATTATAGGACCTACCCCAGAGCTCTAATGTGTGTAATTGCTACATCACCAAATTCCAACTCCGGTTAGTTTAAGAAAGAAGTCTTCTCTCTGACCAGCCGTAACTACAAAGAAGCCAAGCCCTTCTCTTCGTGCAGCCACAGCCAGGGGTGAAGTTATATTTCCGCAGAGAGTGAGCGCTCCTTTACTCTCTCTACACATACAGGACTTCCTCCAGGCTGATGGCCTTGTGTTGTTGCAAAAGAGAATTTGAAATGAATTCCCCTCTCCCCCCTCAAAGATCCATCTTTCTTTCTTTAAAAAAAAAAAAAGAAAGAAAAAAACAAAAAACTTTATTATCAACCAATCTTGAAAAATGCTTCCCTTTCCACATGTATGATTTAGCTTTGAAGCTGAGAGAAAGAGGCTACTTAAATCCCACTCGAGTTTCAGGATTAGCTTCATGAGATAGATGGGGGGGAGGGGGGATGTTAAGAACAGTCTCTTCTAAGTGTCTAAAAGAGCAGAGTAGCCCAGGAGTGCTTTAAACGCTCCAGGCATACAAATAACCCCATGCCAGGATGAATCATTCTTGTTTGGCCTCAGCTCTTAGCTTGTCTGTGTCAACGCACCTATGTTTACAGAGCCCTCTCAAGGACTATAGCACAGACAGGCAGAGTACACAAGCACAGTTTAGCACACGGTCTGCTGACATGGCCTAAAAAAAGTTTATTTTAACTTTCAGCAGTTTAAAACCATATCATTAACCTGTAAATTATCTATCAGCAGAAAAGTTCTTGAAGGGAAAATACTAGGGGGCTGGAAATCCTTAACTAGCAGATTGTGCCATAGAAAACCATGTAGTCGAAGCCAAAATAATACAAAACCCTTACAATAGCCATGTCATTGGAGCTGAATGCAAATACAAAGCAAATGACCGGTAGAGCAAGAGGAAAGAGCTGGAGGTCAGAAAGGACAAAGAGCTCTCCGGAGGGGGACCAAAGGCTTCATTCCAGCTGCCTCGAGACACAGGGTGGCTGGTATCTGTGGGGATTCCTTGGGAGCTTAGGACTGAGCGAGCACATGGTTCTGCTTTACTTAAAACACCAGTTACACAAAAACCAGAATTGCAGGTGTCGCTCAAGGGGGTGTTTTTCTACATATTCCTAAGTGAATAAAAGATAGAGAAGAGGAAAAGGGGATGGATTAAATAAAAAATAAACAACCATTATCCATTCAGATTTAAAGGCTTAAAACATGAATGGGATGGAGATTCTCGATGTGTGGTTCCTGCACATTTGGGGGGGGGGGTGTACTCAGGCAAGTATGTGTGTGCTCCTTCTCTGTAGGATTCCTGGGGGGCTGCGTGCTTCAAAATGGAAGGTGAAAAATGAAATTCTTTATGAGTACCACAGGGGTTGGGGAGGGGGGACCCAGAAAGCGAGCAGGGGAGGGAAGGGGGATTTGTAAGTAGTTTAATAAGTCCTCGCCTCAATATGAAGCAACAAATTCAAGGCGGGTTAGTTTTGAGAGGAGAGAGTTTGAAGGTTAGACGAGAAAACTGTGGTGCATCAGCGAGGGTCCTGGTTTCCCAGGACTCTTTTATGTCCCACTGCCCAGCATATCTTCTTCCAATCCTTTCAGTCTTCTTGCCCTTTGCCCCCTCATGACCCTTGGCACATTGCCTCCTGACCTTAAAAATGGGGCGTTGAGAATTTCTGAGTGATTTTGCTGGAACCACCTGCTGTTCACCCGCCCCTGAATGGTGTCCCATATAAATATGTTAATTTTCTGAACCACCCTGTACCCCCAATTCAGTAGATTCTTGTGAAATAGGGCAGTTAGCGACATTGGTTTGACTTGACACCCTAGACCCAATCAGATATTTCTTCCATCCCCCTGCCTATAGGACAAGGGATGGAAGGTATTGTAAATAATAGTGGATTCGGGGGGCGGGGGAGGGGGAACCACTCCAAATGAACCAAACTAGTATTGTGCTTTGAAACTGAGATGGCTCTTGGTTTTCTTCTATTAAATGTGTTTGTTTTTGATTATCCTATTGGAATGCTAATTAGGCAACCAGGATATTTGGTTATCAAAAGCATGGCTTTTGAAAATCCAGCTTTCAAATCTACAACTGTGCGAAGAAGGCAGTCATGTGACTGTGTCTACGGCTGTGTCATGAGCTGCTGATATTGGATTAGTCAGGGCTGGCGAAGGCAGAGAAGAAGGGTCAGGCAAGATAGCCAAAGCACCACGCTGTTCTCTTCGATAACACTTTCTTGATTGTTTCAAGTTCATCATTCAATTGGAAAACGGTTTTGCTAACCACGTGAAAGGCAGGAAAAAAAATTAGGACAAGGTTAAAATGCTTACGTGGTGATGATAAATCGGGAAGGACAATAATATTTGCTGGAAGTGTATGATGTGTCTCTTGAACACTTTATGTCTTGTTGTGTTGTCAGTTGACCTTCACAAAGGCTCTAACTAATGGTGTGCTCACATCTAAGAGAACAAAATGTTACTGGGTCCCGCACATCTTTATGATTATCAATGTGTCTGCGTCATGGCTGTGGCCTTTAGATGAATTCATCTCCGTAAGGCTTTCACTCATTCTTGCCGACTCTTTCATTCACCAAACGTGATACCTTTTTTTAAGCACATGATCTTTGATGATGTGTCCAATGTAGGCCAGTCAATGACTCATCAACCTCTCTCCTGTTTCACCAGAGATAAAGCTGAGGCCAGTAACGTGCCCAGCACAGAAAGAGGCACCCAACTCTGCCTGCCTGCCCCTTTCGTTCTTGGCCATCGGGCTGCACGCCTCCACTCACAGGGAAGAACACATGTTGCTCGATCCTGTACTCTTCTTTGATTGCTCAGGTGTTTTGTAAGTGAGGAATTTTAAAAGGGACTTCATTTTTGTTTACACACACACACACACACACACACACACAAACACACACGATGACTTTCCAAACATGGCGGTATTTCTCCTTAACAACAGTGCTCAGTTTTCCTTTTGCCTGACTCCACCGGCCATGTGGAGTACTGTCTTTTGCCCTTGGTGAGCTCTTGAACATTTTATCCTCTTGGTAAATTTGAGCCAAGTCATACCCTCCTTTCTTCCAGCTCTCACTGAAGAGTCCCTTTTACAAGCTCAGAAGAATTAGAATTTCCCAGTTTTTCAAAGACTATATTAGCACCCCTGCCTCTAAAGAGCATCTCTGTGTAGCAACAATGACAAAAAGGCCACATTGAGAAACTTCACATATCATAATTCAATTGTTCAGTCGTATTCCAATTTATCGGTCTACTGTAGAGAAGACACTGAAGTCATGAATATGGAAGGTGCAAAGCCAATGGGCTTGTGACTGTTGGAAGTATCCAAGGGACATTTCATTTCCTCTGAAGAGTTTTCATTTAAATTCTAGAATCATTTTTTATAAAGCTGGTGCCTTGCAATCAATAGTTGTGACTCACAGCAGAGTTTTATCTCAGATAAAAGAGAAAGAGGGAGTTCCAAGCAGATTGCAGACAGTGTGACTCTGGATGGAAAGTCCAACAGAGGAACCTGTGAACCTGGCAGCAGGCCAGCTTCCAGTTAAAGACGTGAGATGCACTTGTCAGCTCATGGCCTTTCCTGGTATAGTTTCCACCTTTGCTGGGGCTCCAAAAGGAGCAAGTTAGAGGTTAGGAAACAAGAGTATGAATGGTCACTGCTTCTGTAATCAAGAATAGAGAGGAAAAAACAAATATTCTACATTAGATAAAGCAGCCTTTCACTTAAGTTATAATATTACCCTTCAAGTCACTCATATAACCTCGGTGTTTAAATATTTTCATTTGAAAGCCTTTATTATTGTTTTTTTTTAACTAAGAGGTTTGTAAGGAAATGAGGGAAATGAGTCATCCTGTGTCTGAAAATAATCGCTATAAAACAAACACATGAGAAAGCTTCAAGCTTCACTGAACCTTAAAAGAATTTTCAATATTTAGGGTGGAAATAAAACCTTCCATTCTTTTTTCCTTTTTAAGGCAGCAATATGAAAACAACAGACCATTTGAATTGTGAAAACAGGTCACTAACCCTTTTCTTCCCCAAACAACAACAAATAGTTTGCTACTTTTCATAACTTAGGAAATTCTGCTCATAAACAGAAAGGAACCAAGAGCGTTCATTACCCTCTGAAAGAAGGGAGTACTTTGTGTGCTGTTGAAATGTATTCAGTGGTGGGAGAATGCTGAAATCATGAACAAAAGAGAAAAATGGAAAAGTACCTGTTTGACCCAAGAGGTATCATACCTATATGATGAACGAGGAGAACTTTGAATGCATCTAAATTTTGGCCTGTAAATGGATTGACCTGGTGACAACAGTAATAAGGAAATCATTGTTTGGGGTCAAAAACCAAACTCATTGTCATTGAATCCATGTCAGCCCACAGGACAGGATTGGACTGTCCTGTGAGTTAATTTATGGGAGTAGAAAGTCCGGGCATTCTCCCTCAGAGGGATGGTGGCTTTGAGCTATTGACCTCGTGGACCGCAGTCCAATCTGTAACCACTACGCCACCAGGTCTCCTTCCAGAACATTGAAAGACTCAGGGGTTCATTTGGTCTTCTATGTCTTTATGAAAGAATGTTGAGAAAGTTGCTCACTCAACAACTCAAGTGAAGTCAGGGTTGGATGGAGCTCTGGAGGGAGACAAAGCCTCGCGGTGAAGGCCCTTGGGCCATCTGGTTGAAAACCAAACAAGGGGGAAAGACTATAGCAATTTTTATTCCCATCTGTCTCGACTATGATATTAAAATCAAAGCCTTGTAATGAATCGTCTCAAATGCCATACACAAAGTTAACAGATAAGTAACAGATTAGAAGAATATTTGCAAGGGTTAGTTGTAAAGTCAACCCTTTTTCCTGGCTTAAGGACGTTTTATTTGTAGCAGTTCTAATAATGACAAAAACTGTGGTACGGCATGCAAATGAGATGGCAGTCATCGATGGTTAAGGGAAAGCTTCTGTAAATAACTTTAGTGAGAGCTACATGAGCAAAGTAAATCTGGAAGGCTGAATACACTTGCTAAAGTACGTTTTCCATTATTGAACTCTTAGGTCTGCTTCTCTGCGGTTCTAGCAGTAAGTAGCTATTAATTAAATAGGCCGTTTCCAAGTACCAGATGGAAAGGGAGGATTTCAGGAAGCATTTACAAATGATTTTTTAACTATGTCTTTCATGCAATACAACATCTTCAGAGTCAAATCATTTGAGAAATGGCTTAAATAACAAATACATACAGCTCGCTTACCTAATTGTGCATGGTCGCATTCTGGGTGACTTAGGACCAAGCAACTCAAGCATTATTATTATTATTATTATTATATTTTTATTGGGACGTTTGCCAACTCAAGCTTTAAGGAAATTATTGTGTGTCCACCATCCAAATTCAGTGCACCTTGAAGATGCTCATCTTGAACAACTGGAAAATAATTCTACTTGTATCATAGGCATTTAAAGTTGCCACATTCATATTTAAGAATAGGACTAGGAAAATTAAGAATACCACATTCTTCTACCTTTTTGTCAATTCTATTACAAATTTGCACTTCAACATTTTAGGTCCATTTGGTCTTCTATCTGTCATGGCATGTATTTCCTTGACAATTGAATGAACTATAAGATAATTCCACCACTCTCTGGAGAATTAAGAGAAATGAGCTAAGATAGCAATATCCCAAAGGCATTTGAGACAAAGAAGTTAGCAAGAGTACAAATTTCTCAGCTCCAGGAAAATAATTATGGATATCATTAATATCATACATATTTAACAAGAACAGTGTTTTGAATTGGTGCTAAATACAGAAGCCACCATTCATAATTTCACCTGTAAGTACTAAAGTAAATATGAAATTTCTAAGTACTAAGGTGAATATGAAGTTTACCTTTTTCAGGTTGAGTGTGCAGAAGAGAAATGAAATACTATGCACTATCTTAAGGACTTTTTCAATTACAAAAACAAGTTGTTTTCAAATTTCAGTTTTACACAGTAAAACTAACACTGCTGCTATAACTGAACTACCACAAGAACAGAAACTTTAGTTTTTCGTAGCACTGAAAGCTAAAAATCCAAGTGAGGGTCTCCTCTGGATCAACCTGGCCTCAGAGCCTCTCTGTCTGCCAGAGATCCTTGGCATTATTTTGCTTGCAGACAGACCCTCACAAGTCATCTGTGTGACTATCCTGCCCTTTTTATCACTAGGGACTGGTATGACCTCAACAGATTGATTGAGTACATTACATTAAATTACATTACATTACATCACAGAAGGTAATCTACCAAAGGGAAATGGATTAAATCCCATGAACCTCTTCTCTAAGAGCATCTGGAGTAGTCTTTGGCCAAACACCTAGGAAACATAGATAAGCAAAAGTGGTACATGCAACTCACCATGGCATTTGAATATCGGTTAAAATACTTTGGGTTGAACACAGAAGAAAACTCAGCCCAAATTGTTTTAGGCCCCAAGGGAATGTTGGGCTATTCCAGCAATTAGGGTTCACCGCAGCTGTGCCTACACTGGAGTGCAGTTAGTTAAGAGGAACCTGCTCTGTTTTCGCCCCTTCATCCCTTGGCTGTGCCTGACAGAGAGGATGCTGGGAGGAGCAGGGTCCCCTCATTTTTGGCAAGACGGCTGCTGCAGCTCCAGCTTCAATTCCTCACTGTCTTCAATGCGTGGAAGACCGAGCACTGGCTCCCCCCACAGCTCAAATGACAAAGCTCATGAAGGTTCTGGGATTTACTTTTTAAAAAATCAAAACCAAAAAACATCCCCCCAAAGCAACATCAGGAACAGCTACAAGAACACTTGCAGCCCCTTAATAGGAAAAAGAGCAAATGGCTCCTCTAGGGTCATGTAATCAGTATTTGAGGTCTGAGCCCCACGTTTATAGTACAGCCATGAAATTGGCATCGGTACAGCCAGGCCTCAGTGGGGTTTGGAAGGAAAAGAGGTATGTAACCCCTGAGGGGAGGGAGCTGTCATAGAGGAGACCAAGTCTTTGCATGTGGTCTCTTTCTAAAATTTTCTTATAACCAAGTACACAGAGCAGAATTTGCCATGTCAACCATTTTAAAGTGTACAATTCAGTGACATTTACTATATTCACCCTGCTAAACAAACATTCCAACTATTATATTTCCAAATGTTCTCCATGACCCCTAACAGAAAAAACTCTCAACAGGAGTAACACTTCTCTCTTTGCGCCCTTCCTCCTCCAGTCCCTGGCAGCTACCAGTTGATGCTTGTTTCTATGCATTTCTATCATTTCACCCCTTTTTTTAAAAAGTGGTGAAAGCATATCATCACACGCTGCTGCAAACCATCTTAAGTGGAAAACGCAATCACATGAGTCTTATTTCACCATGCAATGCAACCTTTATCATCATCATCCATTTCCACGCCTCACTCTTCTGGATGTTGAAAATTTCTTAGTAACTCTAGAATCAAATAACGTAGATATTTATTCCATCTTGTATTGTTTGTAGTATTTATGCCTACGTATTTAATAAGCAGAACCTTCACCGCCCCCACTCCTCAGCCCTCATTGTTCAAAGAATGTCAAGCTAGTAATTGAAAGGCTGGTTATGCAAATCTACCCAAGGGTACTTTGGTAAAGTGACCAAATTTTAAGCGGGACACCATTGATCGGGCGGGGGGTGGGGGTGGGGAGTGGGGGTAGGGGACTGCTTGATTAAAAATTTGGTCTATATGGAGCAACAAAAAATTTCATAGAGGGCTGAGCCCCGGTGGCATAAGTAGTTGAGGGCGGAACTGCGGCCCATGGGCTTGGCGGTTCAAATCCAGCGGTGGCTCTCAGGAGCAGCGCTGGGTAGCTCCCACGATGACCAGAGGGCAGTGATGCCCTAAAAACAAAACAAAAAAAAAATCATAGAATGCAAAAATAGTAATTTTAAAATGCTGCGGAACATTGTTAAATTGTTAAGTGGGACGTCTGGTCACTTCATTTTTGGAATAAAGACCTGGCATCTATTTCTGAAAACTCAGTCGTCCAAAACACTGGTTTTTTGATTCTTGTTTCTGTTTGTTTGGTTTTTTTGGCGGGGGTTGGGGGGTGGGTTTGTTATGGTAGCATAGTGGTTATGCTTTGGGCTGCTAATTGCTTGATCGGCGGTTCAAAACTCACCAGCCACCCTTCAGGAGAAAAACAGAGATTCGAATCTCATAAAGAGTTACAGTTTCAAATGTGCTTGACACAATGGATGGATGGATGGAGGGATGGATGGATGGATGGATGGATGGATGGATGGATGGATGGATGGACGGATTATAATAAGAGTTACACAAGCCCACAATGAAATGATTTTAGATAATTCATTAATTAAAAAATAGTTATAGTCTCAGAAACCCACAGGAGTTGATCTATACAGTCCTATAAGGTCGCTATATGTCAAAATTGACTCAGTGGCCATGGGTGGGTGGGTGAGGGAGGGAGGGAGGGAGGGAGCGAGCAAGTAATGAGTTGAAATTAACTCAGTAGTGGGCTTGGTCTGGGGTCTGGTCATGGAGGTCTGTGGGACTCATAACCCACATCTCCAGACATAGAGTGGCAATACCAGGCTGTCTGGTGGGATGGTAGAAAACCACGTTCTTGTCTGACATGACTCTCCTCCGTAAGAGACAGAGCCCCATTGTGTGAAGGGCCCAGATCGTTAAGCACGATCTGAGTTTAGAAGCATAAATTCGGGAAAGGGATGGAATCACTCTGTATTTAGGTTTCTTCCTATTTCTCCTAAGGAGGAAAAACAATTTTACTTTCTCAAGTTTTGTGGGAGTGGGGGAGAGTCAATGGGGTGTTTTATCAAGCTATGTGCAGTACGTGTTTGAAATTTCTCATTGTGAGCATGTTAGATGCTGGCTGGGCCCATCTTTCTAAATACCTGTGCCTCCAGAGAGAGAAACCTGAGGAGCCGATCATCTGGAACTGTAGCACATGATGCTACACTGCTATTCATAAGCTTTTCAGTGCCTAGTTTTTTAGTAGTGCACTGTCTCTTTCTTTTTTCGCATCTGTTGGTAGTCTATGGGCCCAAAGAACCCCCCATGAAACCATGAGGGATGCTTGAAATACGGTACTTTTAATACCCTTGGCATAGGTACTAGCATCATAGCAACATACAAGCCACCATCACATAAGAACCGGAGAGACAAATGAGGAGTTAGGCATAAATAAAACTAAATAAAGTAGTTTGACTTTTCTTTCTTTTTTTAGTCCCTTCTTTCCTCTAAAAGTTTGGCATTCATCAGTGCCAATACCTTGGTGATGCTGTTGTCATTTGACTTGCTGCTAGTCTGCTCCATGAAAGCTGGGGCAATTCTATCTCCCCAGCATCGCCACGTGAGAAAGAGGCAACCGTTTCTTTGCTTCCTGAAAGACGATCACCTTGAAAACCCACCTGAGAAATTACCAAAAGCTAGAGCGTCCCATTTCGAAATTTTATTTCCCTGGTTAATGAGAAATGTGAAATTTTCTACCAGTCAAGAGAGCTTCCGGTGTCAACTTGCACTTAAGAAAGTATAATTACAGCTCATTTGTATAATTCTTTATTTCTTCAGATCTCTTATCGAATGATAGGTGTCTGTAGGGCTGTCCTTTGTATTATGAAAATAAATCATTTGGCTTGGTTTCAATGGACATGTTTCCCTAGCCCTTGAACCATAGATTGGTGATAAATCTATTGTTATTGAGTTGGCTTTGAGTCATAGCAACCCCAGAGGACAGCGCAGAATTTCCCAAGGGGGTTTTCAAGGCTGTCCATTTTTATAGACGCAGGTGAATTATGAGAGGGTGAGGGGGAAAGTCAATAGTGTTAGTTAGAAGATGCAATGTGAATTGGACAACACATAGCAGGCATCAAAACAGTGCCTTCTCAAGTATCTGCATTGCTATTGCATGCTATTGAACCATTTCCTCCTCGTATGTACGACAGACTGAAACAACTGCTCTGATGTGGCCATAGAAAAAATACTACAAGTGGGTAGTTTTAAAAAAAAGGAAAACCGTCCCAAAGACTACGAGTCCAAAAATCAGGGTTTCAGCAATACCAATCCCTTCTGTGAGGCTGTTTCATCAATTTTGCTGGCTGCTGGTGATCCTTGGTCCTTTGTTCATAGATGGTCCTCACCTGCCATCTGTGCTGGTTCTATAACTGAGATGTGGCGCTGAGCCCTGGTGGCCTAAGCGGTTGAGTGCCGGACTGCAGCCCGCAGGCTTCATGGTCCAAATCCAGCAGCAGCTCTCAGGAGCAGTGCTGGGTAGCTCCCATGGCCACCACAGGGCAGTGATGCCCACAAAAACAAACAAACAATCAAACAAAAAGAGATATGATTAGATTTAGGATTCACCATATACCTGCTATGGCCTTAGCTGTCCCATTGATTACGTTGTATTAGATTTCATAATGGAAGGTGATTGCATTACAGTACCTTAGCTTACAGTTTAGATGGTCATTTCATTATGGAAGATAATCTGCTTTACCCAAGTCCAGACAATTCAATCACATGATACCATGATACAAACTAGACTAGTATGTGACCATTGGGAATCATAGCCTACCTCAGTTGCTATGTAAAATTAATCGTCACATTAACCCCAGGCTTTATTACCTGGGAATCCAAGCGCAATGCTTGGGTATAAGCATAAGGAATTCAGGCTTCCTTTACCTTTCTGGTCCACCTGGGTAGCAGAACACCTGATAAGGAAGAAGTTAATGATGAGAGCCAAGAAAGCTTCTATGGAAGCTGGGCAATGTCAACATATTACCAGTGTAAATGAAATTGGGCCCTAGTTATAAGTGAAGGTGAAAGTCATACAAGATGAGGAAGGTCATCAGCGCCCTGGCTATCTAATCTACGACGATTTTACATCAGTCAAAGGGACAGCGTCATGGCTGTACAACATGATGAACACAATCAGTGGCACTGCATTTTACATGTAAAAATTGTTGAATTTAAAAAAAAAAAGGCTGAGTCCCGGTGGCGTAGTGGTTGTGTATGCAAAGGACTGTGGCCCACTGGGTTGGAGGTTCAAATCCAGCAGCAAGGCTGGGCCCCCTCCTACTCCCACCACCCGAGGGCAGTGATGCCCCCCCCCCAAAAAAAAAAAACCCAACCAACCAAACAAAATTGTTGAATTGCAAAATGTTGAATCAGAATATATTTTTTCCACAGTAAAAAATAAAATAAAAAGAGAGAAAGTAAGTGTATCTTTCTTTCATCAAATAGAGAAGTTCTTTGAGTTCAGAATATTAAACTGGTGAAAAATACGTCGTTGTCATCAGACAAGTTTTTAAAAATGTCATGTGTGTGTGGTGGTGGTGGTGGTGGTGGTGGTGTTACAATATCATGAACTGCTTCCCCTCCCTTACCCCCCCCCCCCCATTCCTCATACGTGATTCCCATGGTTAGGCTAAACAATGACTCAAGATTATGTGATTTTCCAGGAATAATCACCGCATTCCCCTCTCATTCCCAGCTAAAAAATGGAAACTTTTGAACCAGCATTCACTGACAAAGGCACTCATTTCCTATCGAGTAGTCCTTCCCAATGTACAATTGTGTGTGTGTGTGTGTGTGTGTGTGTAGTTTCTTTAGTTCTCTAATCTTATTGGGGAAAAGACTCTCGGATCATTAAAATCAACATGTCTGCAAAACTTTCCTTTGAAAGAAAAAGAATGATTTCAGAGATATGGTCTTACTGAAAATTTGCTTTTAAGTGTGTTTGGGAAATTGAAACTTCTATTACAGATAGATCAACACTGCTGGAATTATTGGAGACCAACATGAATGTGTTAACTCATTATGTCCTCATTATTAGGGAAATGATAACGTGTTCATATTTTTACCAGTCTGTGCATTTGTGAAGAAAGAAATAATGAAACCTAAAATCAATATTTCATTTGCTTAGGTTGTAGTGGAAAAAGTAACAAGGAAATGTTTTTAAATACATGTTTTCTTTGCTTTCCAACATATTAGTCTATATATTTTTAGCATCTCTGCCCATGGATGATCAAATGGAAATGTAAGAAGGGGACCTCAAGGTCGAACCCTTGGTGGGGGTTCTACCTTAAGCTTTCTGAGTCTTCTAGAGAAGACGGAGGGGGGAACTAAGAAATGCTTGTTCTACCTTTCTATATAAATTGTTATGAGGACCAAATTCAATACTTTAATCCAAAGTACTTCCTGTCTTATAAAGCACCGGTGTTATATTTTATCCATAAATGAACAAATGTATGTATCTCTCTTTTTTTTTTTTTAGTTTTTTTTTTTTTTAGTTTTTTGGGCATCACTGTTCTCCGGTGGTGGGAGTAGGAGGCCCAGCCCCACTGCTGGAACTGAACCTCCATCCCAGTGGGCCGCAGTCCCGCGCACAACCACTACGCCACCGGGGCTCAGCCCTGTATGTATCTCTTAATGGGATTTGAGATATAAGAAACCACTTAAATGTTTGAAAAATCAGAGTCAGTAGTTCAGTTATTATTACTGTAAGGTCAGGCTTTCACAAAATGATGAGTGGAGGGAAATACTAACGAAGTACTTCTCCACTAGCCAAGTTGGTAAATGCTAACTTGCATCTACCCTAACTGGTTAATGTGACTGTTTGGAGTTTGTTTTCATCGCCAACAGATGAACCTCTGACTTTCAGGGTAAGATCAATCCAAAGTGAATCTCTTGCACATCCCAGGAAAGTCCCGGGGCTTTTTCACAGTGCCTTTTCTCTTCAGTTTTTGAGGAGAAGGCATTTGGTATCTGGAACAGTGTTAGTGGGAACCTAGGATGGCACGCAGCTCTCCATTGGGGGGCAGGTTCTTTCCTTACTCGTCTATTATCTCCTGCAGTGCCTGACAGAATACTCGACACTAGGGTTTAACTAAGGGCTGTGGAATTAAAGAATTTATGATAGTGAACTTGCACAAATGGAACGAACAAGAAAGGGCGGCAGTTTCCATGCTTAATCACAATGCATTGCAAAGAAGGTGAGCGACAGCACAGCGGTGTGACCCCCACACTTGGCCCACAAGTCATCCTTCCTAACTTCATATATCTAATGGCCTCAACCAACTAGAACACTGGCAGATCCAAGATACATAAGCCTATGACACTCCACCTGCCAACATCACACTAACTTTAAAAGCAGATGAAGCACAGTCCTTACAACCAGTCTGGCATTGCCCCACAGAGAAGAAAGAAGCTGTGTTTCGGAGACATAAGTGCATCAATAATAGCTAATAATAATAAAAGCCCAACCAAATTTACTGCCAGCAAATCGATTTTAAGTCACAACCCACCCTTTGCAGGGTTTCCATGGTTGTAAATCTTGACGGGAGTCGTTAGACTCAACTTTCTCCTGTAATTGATAGCAAATGAGGTAAAGACAAGTCTATGAAAAGTATCCACATGGAGTTCCAGAGGTCTTTTATGTATGGGCAAACAGCTTTCCACACCCCAGGATCCTTGAGGGAAAAGGAATGACAGCCAAGAGCAATGTTTATTGTTAACACTAATGACCTGGAGCCACACACCATCACAAAAATAATGACATCATCTCCAGGACTCATTGAAGACTAGGAAATGTGGCATTAATTTTTGTCAGTGTATGTGGGAGATTGCCCAATTCTTGCTGCCTTACAGCCAGAGTACTGAACTTAGCGATATGTTCCACCTGAGGGAGAGATATGAGCCCCATCCTAGGCTTGACCTAAGCCTCCACCTTCAACTTTGTTCCTCTCCTTCTGTGAACACAACTCAACCTGAGTGAGATGGCACACAGAGAAGAACCAGCACCCTCACTCTGACCCCCTAGCCTCTGGTTGTAAGTCACAGAATGTACACTACAAATGCACTGTGCTTTAAAATGGTGTCTTTCTGTTTATTTGTTTGCTTGGAAGCTGAGCCTTTACATAGTTAACACAAGGTATCGAGGAAAGTTATGTTCCTTGGAAACCAGCCTGTGATTGCTAATAGAGGTATTATTGTGAATAGCCTTAGCCGGAATTATACTTGAGGAGAGGGTGGAAAAACAGTCACAAGCAGCCAAGAGGAATATCAGGCAAATTGTAGGTCCTCCCCACAGGCCGCCAGGAACCCCAGCCTTTAGGAGGATTCTTGTGGGTGTGCCTGGCATGGGGGGCTGGTAAAAGAGGGATCTGTGATATTCCCTCTGATGCCATTAGGTGTGGGTTAAGCCAGGAGGCAGCCACCTGCCCTCCTTTAGATAATTTCGGGCCTGAGGGTTGGTTAGCCCACATCATTTGAGACAAAGGGGAAAGTCAAGTGGAATCTTCTCTGTCTCTGGAAAGCGAAGCCTTTCAGTATGAACTCCAAGTCACGAAGAAGAATGACCAACTGCGTGACTGTGCACAAATTATTTCACCTTCTCCCTCATCATCAGGGATTAATTAATCATGGCAAGTTGTCTCCTGACTATACAATACCAAATACAAATATAGGAGACCTTGGATTCATGGAGCTGTGGCTCATGAATAGTCATGCTTAATTTGAATATTCATGTTCAACCACAGCAATCCCCTCTCACTCAGCAACCACTCTTTGTTTTACTGCACTCTGAGGGGCGATCCCTCTGTGTAAGGTGACAAAGGGGACTGTAGAGAGTGTGTGGTTGCCATCCTGATGTGGGTTTTGTCACCTGGTAGATGCTATAAGGCCAGGGGCCATGACAGAAATTCAGCTACACCTGAAGTCTGTTTTAGCTCAAAAAATATCTGTCCATTGATGTTGTCAATTCACACATGTTTTACCCGTACAAGCTCCTTTAAAGTGGAACTTGTTTTATTCTGGATAAAACACAAAACACAACAGTTCAGATGCACAGATCAGTGCCAGTTCTGCCACTTACTGTGCCACCTCAGATAGATTCCTTAACTTTCCTGAATCTCAGTTTTCTCATTTAAAAACAGAAGGGAAAAATAGAGAGTCACCATGAGACGCAGTTTGTACGCATGCAGTACAGATAAAAATGAGCTAATGGACACGAAAGGATTTAATAGATGGTACAATCGCCATGGATATTAGCAAAAAGATGGTGTTTGTTTAAATGGTGAAACCTACTTGGTGTGTTGAAAATGATGGACTCCTGGCGATCAAGGGGAAGAAAAGGAAAAACAGGGAACAGTGAAGGGACTTCGGGGCAGTAAGGTCAATAGCATCGAAAGGCTAATGAAGGAGGAGCAGGAGACGGTCCGAGAAAGGGGTTAAGGGACAAGAGAGAAGGCAAAGAAGGCAAAGAAGATGAAATGTGCTGTCTCAGTTGTGCTCAGCTCCCTGTGTTCAGAGGGAACCTCACTTGTTGGAATGTTTCCCCCTTCAACGAACCTGCTCCTTGTTCAAGGGTCCCAACGGCTGTCCTACAAGACTTATATTGGAACCCCTTACCCTAGCTACCTACAGCTCTAATCATGCCCCTTCCAAATTTGCCTCCTTAGCATCTCATTCCCCAAAGTACAGCGACATGTTTTTAAAGGAGGAAGCAAAACAGAAAAGCTGATGACACACCAAGCACAGTTCTCTGACACACACGAGGACCCCGCAGGCAGCCAGCTCCCCAGTCAGTGGCTGAGCAAAGAAGTGTGTCTTAATCGACAATTCTGCAAGAGATGGTGTTAGAAAATAACCCGGTCTAATAGAATGGCCAAAATCAGTTGTCCTGTCTGTGTGAGGGTGCTGCTTTATCAAGCTATCACAAAGAGTTTTCGTATCAAAAGCTCGAGGCACCCCCTATGGTCTTGGTTCAATGTTTCCCCTGTCTTTTTCCTAATGGTTCCAATGGCTCTTTTTGGACACTCCCTAGGAATGCAGATGCTTGGTTCTCTCTCCCACCTACTCAACTTCCACTTTCCATTGTGGATTTACTACTGAAGCCTGGAGCCCTTGTTTATGACGTGATGGCATTTATTTCTCATGCGCAGCTGCCTTCAACTACCCAGTGCTCTGCCAAGTGTGTGAAGGAAGATGCTGCTTCTCAGAAGGGAAGCTTCCTCAAACTCTAATTGCTACAAGTAGATCGGTGACTAACTATCAAGGCATGACATAAAAAATATGGTACTGCATTATGACTCTTAACCTGGACTTTCAAAGTCTATCCTCCTTGCTTGGCTTTACTTCTCATTAAAATTAATGATCACTTTAACTATGCAATTTTGGAGTATTGCGGAGTTGAATGTGGTCCAAACTTGAAAAGTGATGTCACCTAAGGCTATGCTGACTCAACGAATATGGAAAGTAGTGATTAGTGGTCTGTTGTGGTTGGTTCATTGAGTTAGTTCAGACTCAACAGAATGAAGCCCTGCCTTGCCTTGTGCTTCCTCACCATTTCTACATCCGATTCCAGTTTGTTCATCCATTATGCCAAGAGTCGGACTCTTGCTCGCTGCCCCTCTGCTTTCCCAAGCCAGATGTGCTCTTCCAGGGACTGATCTCTCCAGATAGCATGTCCAAAGTACGTGAAACCATTTGGACTGTACCTCTTTCAAGACAGATGTGTTCATTCTTTTGGCAGTCCATGGAATATTCTTCTCCAAGATTATAATTCGACCACATCCATTCTTAATCGATCTTCTTTATTCCGTGCCTAACTTCCACATGCACATGGTGCAATTGAAAATACCATGGCCTGTGTGGCCTGTATTGGGCATACCTTAGACCCGATAGGAACATCCTTTTTTCAAACACATTAGAGGTGTCTTGTGCAGCTGAGCTCCCCAATGCAATGCATGCTTTGATCTCTTGACGTCTCTTTCCATGAGCATTGATCATGAATCCAGGCAACATGAAATCCTCGGCAGCTTCAGTCTTTTCCCTGTTGACCATGATCTTACCTATTGATCTGGTTGTGAGGATTTTGTTTTCCTTATAGTAAGTTGTAACCTGTATAAATAGTTTAGGTATATATTTTTTGAGTTTGATGGGCATGACACATGCTGCCTTTCTATTTTATAACTACAGTTTTATAGCTTTTATTGATCTAATACTTCACCTAGGAGTAGCCAAATTCAAAATAACTCTTCCACATTATTCCTATCTTACCTCTTGACCATATAAAACATGTTTAAAAGGGGCCATTGTCAAAAAAGATGGATGTAATTGTCAATGTGAAAATAAATAAAAAACTACTACGACCGAAGCATAAGAATTTTTGTTAGAATCTTACAGCATATTGTGACGCCACAGTTCACCAACATCCACCCAAAACTATTCACTTCAGAAGGCGGCATTTCAGTCTCTAAGCTTTTTCCCAAAGACTTCTGTGCTCTTCGATTTAAACCACGTCCAAATTGCAGTTTGGGCAACACTCAGGGACTCAGTATCTCCCCTTTCAATATTCTCTGAGTTTGGGGGACAAAAAGAAGTCTGAAGAGCTAAGATCAAGGTTTTGGGGTAAGTCCTTATTGTCCTCAAAGAATGAGTAGGTATGTAATCACAATGGGAAAAAAATATTCAGCACATTTAGTCCATTTTTCTCACCTGCAATTTAAGTTTTTCAATTTTCTGAAACCATTTTCATAATAAGCACCTGTGGCCTTTGAGAAAGCCTCTCAAGATTACACCTTTGGAATCCTAAAAACAGTTGCCATGAATTTAGCTAGCCCCACAGATCCCCTCAGAAGTCATTATTTTGATTGAACATCTCATTTGAAGATACCTGATGAAGACTCTAACAAGTATACTACTGAGAGTGTTTGCAGTAATCCACTTGTTGCAGAAATGTGATTAAACACATTTTGTTTGAAATGCCCTCATGAATATATAAACTGAAACCTTATACTAAAGCATTTGTTACATAGAAGAATATAAAATTATGTTGTGTAGGGCTGAGCCCCAGTGGTGTAGGTTGTGCACGGGACTGCGGCCCACTGGGACGGAGGTTCAATTCCAGCAGTGGGGCTGGGCCTCCTACTCCCACCACCAGAAAGCAGTGATGCCCCCCCCAAAAAAATTATGTTGTGTGATTTCAAAGAATAACACATAAAAGAGAGGAAGCAGACTTTTGTCCATTCAAAGGAAGAATTTTCTGATCAGAAAGACTACTTGGTGAATTCCTTCTCACTAAATAAGGGAATGTATATATTGGTTAAAGGTGGATGGAGGTGCACTTTGAGATTGCTCTCAAAATCTGAGATTTTGTAATGTGTTTCTAAGATGAATCTTTTGCGTTAGCATTCTAAAATAGTTGTTCTTAAACTCCTTTCTCAAATATGATCTGTTCAGATACAGAAGAACTGTGGTGCTCTTTGTTGTTGACTATAAAAATGATTCATGATCCTTAAGTAGTAAACCCTGATGGCAGAATCCACTACTTAAAAAAGTGATCCTTAGGCAGTGGTTCATGCATTGGGTTACTAACCACAAGGTCAGTGGTTTGAAACTACTGGCTGTTCCATGAGGAAAAGATGAGGCTCTCCACTTCCACACACACGTACAACCTCAGAAACTTACAGGGATTTCTACCAGACACGAGGAGGCGGAAACGACCTGATGCCAGTGAGTTGGTTTTCCATCATTAAGTGCTTCCTTGTATCTCTTTTTTAAGGACATGTAAAGAGTAATATACAGGAGGTCTTAAAATAGAGGTGCAGAAGCATAGTGACTGTTTTACTTCACTCTGTGATTAAAACCAAATATAGTCAAAAAATAGAGAAAGATCAGGGAACAAACAAGCAAATCAAACCTCCCAGGTCCCACTCTGACTGGAGGACTTGATAAATTTGGAATCTCGGAAAGTTGGGGCCTCTGTAAATTTCCTCGGCAGCCAGACTAAATTTGTACCTATAAAAATCTAGTTTTGCTAATGATGACAGGTAGGATTTGGAAGGTCCAAAGTGTTACCACATGATCTATTTCCATAATGTTTCACAATAGAGAGAGAGAGAGAGAGAGAAAGAGAGATTGATTTAAGATTCAGGACCTTGAAAGGAATGTTCGAAATCATCCAGATTGTTAAATTGCGGTCAGTGCTTTGCTAATCTGTTCATCGGTGAAAACAGTTTTAGTCTCCTTTGATTTTGACATGCAAATTTTATTTGTAAAGCCCAACCCACATGTCAGGAGAGCATTCTGAAATGTCTCCTTAATAAGCAGCACCCACCTGTGTATGCAAGATGTTTTCGTAAGCTTACAAATAGAATGCATTGTTTCTTCCCTTTTTGAAGACCCAGATACAGAAATAAAATAATTTTAAAAAGAAGATTCTAACCCCGCTGCATTATAATCTCTACTATCACATCAGGTTTTAATAAGTTCCCCTTTTTTTTTTTGTCAGCACACATGTGCTGAAGACTTCATGGAAACCAAATCATAACGAGAAGGGATTACTTTCAACTGCTTTGAAATAGGCCTTGTTTGAAATGGCCTGTGTTGGTCAGCCTTCAGGAAGGGCTGATTTTCTTCTGGAGCACATCTTCTGATTTAATGAGAGCGGCCTCTTTCCTGCGGCACGTGACATTCTGATGTGTGCTGAGAAATGAAGTTTGAAACAAGGTAGCCTGTGAGAAAATGAATCTTGGCCTTTGCGTGCTTGGAGTGTGACATCTCGATGAAGCGTCAGGACTTGTCCTACTGCCAGCGTCAGTTAATAAACATATGCCTGTGACAATAAATAAGAATTTCTCCAAACATCCGTGGTCACCAATCATATTTCTTCAAATAAGTCAATAACAGTTTAAAGCAGTCAGTCCTTGGAGACAGATGGCATGCTTGATAAAGAGGAGGGGCAGTGAAAATGAGGAAGAACCCCGGGGAGACGGACTGACACAGCAGCTACAGCAATGCGCTCAACCATAAGAACAATGGTGAGGATCGTGCAATCATGCAGGACCAGGCAGTGTGTCCTTGTGTTGCGCATAGAGGCCCTGTGCGTCAGAACTGACCGCACTGGAGCATAGGAATTTGCTAGCAGCAGAGGCCTCTTAACATCTTCATTCTGTAAATTCTCACAGCTGAAAGCTTTGCACTTTAGTTTTGTAACAATAGGGTAAATGTTAAGCATTCATTAGCTAAGCAATTTCCTAATTTGTACCTTAACAATTCATGTTATACAAGATCATTCAGGTTAGACACAAGTCACTACAGGCTTCGATGCAAGCACTATCGTGCATACATGTAACTGTTGATGAGTTATGACTGTCAGGGGACCAGCCCTTAGCAAATCATTGCAGGTCCAGTTGGTACAATTGTACAGCGATAATAAATAAAGATTATAGTAAAGTCATAGAGAATAAGTCAGATAGAAGAGAGATTAAAATAATGGAGTCAGATACATTTCAGAGTAGCATGCTCACCTCTGCCTCACTTGGTGGTCCACATGGAGTGGAGAGAGAGCTGGGGAGAGAGACAGTTTACTGCTAACCAAGGCTTAAATCTCTTTTGGAGGCGTGGTTACAGATAAAGCACACACGCCACAGGAAGGCATACACATCACAGGAAGGGGATGTACACTAGGTGTGAGCAGAACAGGAAGGGGATGAGCCAGGAGTATACATGTGATAGGAAGGGAAAGGACGAGGCTAGGAGTATACGTGACAAGAAGGACAGCCCCTAGATTCATGGTGGTGGCCTAACTTTGGTCACCCTTGAGTGGGCTTGACCTCCCTCGGTTCTCCTTTAGGAAAACAATCTACTATCCCTATCAGAAGGAAGTGGGCCCTACTTAGGGTGGGACAGACGAGACAGCCTGATTGCTTGAGATTGTTTGGGAAACTCAGGAGACTGAAGAGCCAATCCTAACTTTAAGATCACTCAAAAGCCTTAAATTTGTTTCCCAAGCAAATGAAATCATCTTGATCTGAAATAAGCTTCAAAGGTTTTCAATGTTACTTCAGAGCCACACACTCACACTGAAAGAACAGCATGTGGCTTGCAAGATGCAGTCTGCTGACCACTGCTCTAGATGGCTAATAAACCATAAGGAGACTAACCCCTGACCTACTTCTGTTGCCTTCCAAGTGTGGAGTCATTTGTCACATGTAGCAAGCAGCTACGTTTGGCATATATTTGAGGGAGACAACTTGGGAGAAATCTTTCTGTTTCCCACATATGACTTAAAAAAATTCTCTATCTCTTCAAGTGTTGGTTGATCTAAAGGTATTGATAAACATCTGTGTTCAGGCAGTGTTTTCCGTTCAAGTGGATGAATTTGGTGAAGCAAGAATGCCAGGTAGATGTCAATAAAAAGAGACAGTTTGCATTCTCTATAGGTGTTATGATTGCTTTATGACCAAAATTAATGAATTAATGTTTCTAGAGAGGCCTGCTAGTTATTCAGCTTGTTCTACTCCAGTGATAATGACTACAGGCCTGAATTTCACTAGAAATTTAAGTACAGCTGTCTATTTTTACATTATATATGTCAATCTATGCTTGTTATTCTTTGAGAACTAAAGGAAACCCAATAATCTTAAGACAGCACAGGGATTTAGATACACACAACACACATGGAAAATGATTTTTTTCTCTCATCAGATGATTTAGAATTACAGTAGATATTTACCCAGCAGTGTCAGAGATAGAAAAATAATACTTCTCCGTAAAAATTGTGATGAGGGGAGATATTTAAAATTTTAATTTATCACTACTTTGAACTTTAGGATATTTTTGAAAATGTCTCTGAGCAAAGGTGTTGACTTATTATAGTGTTTGTTTGTAAGAGAAAATTATTCTCTTGGAAGTAATAAGTTGGGTGATGGTGGAGGTGGGAGAAATTAAGCTAGTCTCCATAATCTCCCCTTAAATCTTGAAATAGGCACTAGAATTCTTTTTCATTGTCTTTTGAAATGCTCACTAATTCTTCACACTCTGTTTCCCAGACCTATCTTCTTTGGTATCCATCTTCACGAGGCTAGCAGGATCTCTTGGAAGTAACTTGCATGTCTCTGCTACAGTATTTGAATTCTTTAAAAAAAAAAAAAAAAGGATAATGAGCGTTTTCTCAGTGGTGAGCTTCATAGCATAGAAATTGGGCCAGGCAATTCTCTTGACTGTGGCTTAATGTGTTGCTATTGCTGTTTACATTTGCACATTGTGCTGTGTGTTTGGGTAAGTTTACAGAGCACATTCATTTCTCGTTCAACAAATTATACACATTCACTGTATGACATTAGTTGTAATCCCTTCAATGTGAGAGCATGGGTCCCATTTCCACCCCGGGGTTCCACTATGTCCATTAGTTATTCCTACCTGTTTGCAGAATTTTGTTTTTTGGGGGAAATGCTGCTATTTGGATCTCATGACTAATGGTCTTCAGGAGTATGTTCCCCCAGGATGTTTATTGTAAAGGCCTGTCGATTGTTTGGCTGGAAGCAGAATTCCTGGGGATGAATTCAGTTATTGTATTGTAGGCTGTCTGCTGACCATAGTCCCAAAAGCTCCCTCAGTCTCTATCAAAGCAGTAGACCTGGTCTTTCTTATGATTTTGGAATTTGTTCAGTACTTTTTCCTTGCTGTGTCCAGGACCGACCTTTATCATCCTGATCAGAATTTGGGTAGAGCAGTGCTTCCTCTCATCCACTTATAGTAGGAATGAGGAATAGAATTTTCATGTGGAAAATCATTGAACATTTCAGTTTATTTGCTATTGCAACAAGCTGAACTTATTGCTGTTAGGTATCAAGTCCATTCTAAATCATAGTGAACAGAATGGAACTCTGTTCTATGCCACCCTCATAGTTCCTATGTCTGAGCCCATCGTCACAGCCACTATGTCATCTATCTTGTAGAGGATTTTCTTTTCCAGTTAACCTGTCCCAAACACCATGGCCTTTCCACATACTGGTCCTTTCTGAAAACATGTCTAAAATACATGTGAAGATGTCTCATCATCCAGGCTCCTAAGAAGCATTCAGACTGCATTTCCTCAACAGATTGGATTGAATTTTTCTGTGATATATTTAGTATTTTTCACTAATATCGGGATTTAAAGGCAGTAATTCTTCGTCAGCTTTCCTTATTCATTGTCCTGCTTTGGCATGCAAATGTGGTGATTGAAAATACCATGACTGATGTCTTTTGATGCATTGTTTTCTAATGCAAGATGGTGCACTTGGTTTCCCGAAGTTGAGAGTTGATCCAAGTGACAGATATGTTTGATAACTTCAGTCTTCAATTACCAGGTTGCTTATTGCTCCAATTGTCAGGATTTTTGTTTTGTTGTTGCTGAGACATAATCTTTGACCTTCATGAGTAAGTACTTAAAATGCTCTTTCCATTCAGCAGCTAAGGTTGTATCCTCTCCATGTCACCCTCTCCATGTCACCACCTTCTTCTTCATATAGTTGAACTTCTCAAATTACCCTATTTGTCACACCAGAAGACGCGCGCGCGAGCGCGCGCGCACACACACACACACACACACACATCCAAATTGGAATGGTCCGAAGATGTGGTATCCCAGAACATTGCTTTATGATCCCATGTACCTGCTTACTGTCCACTGCTGTTTGCAGGCTGTGGATTGCTTTTGTGTTCAGGGGAAAAACCTGCCTCCTGGAGGCTCAATGTCAGTCAGGTCACATGAAGGCATAGCATATGCCTCCCATCATTTGTTAATGAAAGTGATGATGGTTCTTAACACCACTGTTGAGTTTACTCTGTTAAATATTACCGTATTTTGCTTCATTTTAATAAATATTTTAGTATTATGGTACTATTTGGCTCAGAATAATCTTTTCTTGTTTTCCTGCTCTAAAAACTGAGTGGGTTTTGTGGTCAGGTACATCGGATGGTCTGAAAAATACAGTATTTTCTTGACATACAGACTAAATAAGTATGGGGAAAGAATACTATCCTGACATAACCATTTTTTATTTTAAACTATGTAGTATCCCTCTGTTCTATTCAAACAATTGCCTCTTGATCTAAGTTCATGAGGAGCACGAGTACTATATATACTCGAGTATAAGCCGACTTGAATATCAGCCAAGGCACCTAATTTTATCACAAAAACTACATTTAAAAATGTGCTGAAAAGCTCGGCTTATACAAGTATATAAGGTAAGTGCTTTGTAATTCCTCCCCCCCCCCTTTTTTTCCGGTGTTACCCATAATCTGCTATAATCAACACAGTCAACTACCTTTACATTGTCAATAAAATGCAGGTAAACATTTCTGGTATCCTCTGCCTCCAGTCAAGATCCATCTAACAGCAGCAATGATATCCAGCATCCATGTTCTCATCTGAATCCGACTTAAATCTCTGGCAGCTCTTCTTTGATGTTCCGCTATAATTGGTTTTTAATTATCTTCAGATTAATTTAATTTACCTGTATATTAATATTGTTGGATAATTGTTACAAGCCATTGGATTACTATTCTTGGGAATAGACACACAGGGATCTCTTTCAACCTGTTGACCAGGGAGCCATCATCTAAATTTCTTGGCATAGTTAAGTGAACACTTACTTCAAGGTTGCAAGCAGGGCTGAGTATTTCAATCTGCACTCGATGATTTCCTGGAATTGTTATTTGACCTTTACTGTCAGTACAGTTTGGACTTCTTCCTTTGATGCCAGTGGTTTCTGACCATATGTTAATTCTTGAAATGTTGGAAGCTGGACTTTTTTTTGCTATAGGGGCTCTACATATTCCTTACTTTTTTGGGGGGTGGGGGGTCCTCTTTGTCTCGTTGCATATTTGGCCCATGACATGAATTTTTTTTCAGCTCTTTCAGCTTAAGAAATGATGAGTATATTTTCCCATTTGGGCTTTCTACCTTTGGGTCTCTTCATATTTCATTGTAGTACTTTGTCTCCTTGAACTGCCATTTGAAATCTTCTGATCAGACCTTTTATTGTTTGTTCCATTTCCATAAATCCCTCTCCATCCAGAGCAATTTTCTGCATCTTTTGAAATCCGTTTGACATGTCCTTTCTTTCTTGTCTTTTTAAGGAGGTTTTGGTTTTTGTTGTTTGCTTGAGGTTTTGCTTCCTGTCTATATGTTGTACCTGATATCATCCGTACAATTCCTCCAGTCTTTGGCATCGTGGCATAACTTTAAACTACTCATCACAGGGTTGGTAGGTCACAAGAAGAAGATGTGGCGATACATTCAATAAAATTTACAGTGTTTTGCTGGTATGCATAAGGTTTTCAATTTTTAAAGAAGTAGATCTCCAGGGTTGTTTTTGTTGTTGTTGTTGCTGCTGCTGTTTGCTTCTTAAGTCTGGAGGCTCTGCTGACATCTGTCCACCATTGTTGACTCTTTTCCTATTTGAAATAGCAGTGTTATGGCTTCCACTATAGCAATAATGTGCAGGTCACAATCGTATGACAAAATGACAGATGAGGAGTAGAAGACAAATGTATTACATTAATGAACTTTAAGGTTCATTAAGACTAGCTTAGATCCCTGAGACCACAATTGGTCCTTTATCCTAATGCCTTTGTGTTAGTCCAGGTGGATAGAAGGGAAAGGTTTATATACAAGAAGAACAGAATGTTGAGAAAGCATCCCAACCCAGTCCAGTCCAAGGTCATATGCCTGATATTAGCCCATATGTCCTATACCAGTCTATAAAGATTCCTTCAGACTCATGAAGCATATGCAAAGACATCAGGAAAATCACAGGCCAGTTGGTGCAGAGTCTTGTGTGTCAAGCAGCAGTAGCAGCAGTAGAAGCATCCCGGGGCTGGTAGGAGTCTCCCCATGGCTTCTAGTTTCCAGGGCTCATGGTCCATCGGCAGCATCCAGTGGTGGTAGAAGCATCTCAGAATTGGTAGGGGTCTCCCTGTGGCCTTCCAAGCATCTCAGCACTGGTAGGAGTCTCCACATGGCTTCTCTGGCCCTAGAGCTTTGGTTCCATTAGGGTAAACCCATGTGGCTTCTCCTCTAGCAACTCGTCTCCAGGACTCAAGGTCTATCAGCAAGCTGCCATGTTATCTTGTCAGGAGACCACCTCCTAGAGACTGAGTCAAGTCTCTCACCTCCAATTAGGAAATACCTTGAGACTTCCCAGAATTATCAGGAGAAAACCATGCCCATGCAAAGGCTTCATTGACTATTCCAGATCCACAGGCTAGACTCAACCCCTATACTCCCAGTGCTGAAATTGACACAGATCAGTGACGGCCACAGCCTTCTAATTTGAAAATTAAATAACCTTTTTTTCCCACTTTTTCTTGCACCTCCCTGATTCTTTCGAAACTAGTAACTTATCGTACCCTGTAACACCTGCTTCAGGGATCTCCTTCTGGTTGTTTTCATAAGATTTAGAGCATTCTGTTTCCTGTGCTTTCTAGAGAAGGAGGAAATGCTTTGTGTTCTCTAAAATGCCCCTGGTAAACTCTAGTTTCTATGTAGTTTAATTTCCATCTTTATGAGGTAAAATCTCAACAGTGTACTTACAGTTTCTCGCTCCATGCTTATTATACCCAATTCCTTATCACAGTAAGAATCCAATATAAACCTGAATAAAGTGAATAATAAATCTGTCCCTCTCCCTCTTGGATCCCAGAGACGCTAACCACTTTGTGAAGAGATTACTTCCCATGGCTCCCTTCAATTCAGGGTTTAAATTATTCAGGGTATAAAGAGTCTGAGGGAAGAAAGACAAATACCATTGAAGAAAGATCACATCATTAGCCAGTATTTTCTGAAAGGTGCTACTGATCAGAGACTTAACATCTTTCAGCGTTTATTAATTGATGGGAAAGAACTTATTATTAAAAATCTAAAAATTCATTGCCACCAAGCTGATGCCAACTCAGACAACCTGAGAGGATAGGCTAGAATTGACCCTGTGGATTTCTAAGACTGCAACTTTTTTAAAAATCACTTTATTGGGGCTCATACAGCTCTTATCACAGTGCATACATCCACCAATTCTGTCATGTACATTTGTACTTTTGTCGCAATCACCATTTTCAAAGCATTTTCTACTTGAGCCCTTGGTATCAGCTTCTCATTTTTGCTCCTCGCTCCCCTATCCTCTCTCCCTGATTTACCCTTGAGAATTTATATAAAATTTGTTTCCCATTGTGTTAGTCTGGGCAGACTAGAGGAACAAATTTCATAGACACGCATATGGATATAAGGGAATGGTTTATATACAAAAGGAATGGAAGACTGAGAAAGCATCCCAACCCAGTCCAGTTCAAAGTTATAAGTCCGATATTCACCCCTATGCCCGATGTCAGTCTATAAAGTCTCCTTTTGACTTATGAAGTCACAGGTCAGTGGGTGCAGAATCCCAGCGCTGGCAGGGGTCTCCCCATGGCTCCTCGCTTCCAGGGCTCAGGTTCCATCAACAGCAGAAGCAACTCATCGCTGGCAGAGGTCTCCATGTGGCCGCCCCAGCTTCAGAGGTCCAGCTCCATCAGGGCAAAGTCATGTGGTCTCTCTGTCGTCTCCTCCAGCTTCTCAGATGCTGACATCTTGTCTTGTCCGTGATTCATCATCTCTGAGACTAACTCCCAACAACTGGGGAAGATAGCTTTTCCTCTTCACCAGGGAAATATCCAGAAGTCTCAGGAGAAAGTCATGACCACACAGAGGCCTCAATGGCTATCTCCAGATTAACAAGCTAGACTCCACCCCTACATTTCAATCATAAAATTAACATAAGCACATGACTGCCACACCCATTTCTTACACTGACCAATGTTTCACTTCACTTTTTTGTTGTCCATCCTCCTGGGAAGGGGTTATTTGTAGATCATTGTGATCAGTTCCCCCTTTCTCCCTCACCTTACCCCTACCCTCCATATTGCTACTCTTGTTATTGGTCCTGAGGGGTTTATCTGTCCTGGATCCCCTGTGTTCAAGCTCTTATCTGTAACTGTGTACATGCTCTGGTCTAGCCAGATTTGCAAGGTAGAATTGGGGTCATGATAGTGGGGAGCAGAAAGTAATAAAGAACTAGAGGAAAATTCATTGGTGTTATGCTCCACCCTGTTTGACTTGTCTCTTCCTTGTGACCCTTCTGTCAAGGGATGTCCATTTGTCTCCAGATAGGCTTTGGGTCCCCACCCTGTACTCCCCTTTATTCACATTTGATATGATTTTTTGTTCTGGGTCTTTGATGCCTGATACCTGATTTCATTGACACCTCATAATCATATAGGTTGGCATGCTCCTTCCATGGGGGCTCTGTTGCTTCTGAGCTGAATGGCTGCTTCTTTATCATCAATTCTTTAAGACCCCAGATGCTATATCTTTTGATAGCTGGGCATCCTCAGCTTTCTTCACCACATTTCCTTATGCACTCATTTTGTTTTCACGGATATGTCGGGAAGGTGAACATCATGGAATGCCAGGTTATTAGAACAAAGTGTTCTTACATTGAGGGAGTGCTTGAGTAGAGCCCCAATGTCCATCTGCTACATCAAAACTTAACAAATAAATATATGTTCAGTGATCTATTTCCCTATCATCATATTTAAATATATTTACATATGTTTATACCTGTATTTAAACCTCTATAAATGCCTTTTGTCTCCTAGGTCTTTCCTTTATTTCCTTTCATTTTCCTCTTGTTCCACTGTCATGTTTGGCCTCTAATTGGGTTTTCAGTAATTCTTTTTGGCTATATTACCCTTAAGCAATCCCAATCAGGCATCCTACGTCTGCCTCAACATCACTTTTAGATCAGTTGTTGTTCCCTTAACCCTGGATTTGTTAGCATACACTTCTTTTCACTCGTGTCCCCTTCTCTTGTGTCCCCCAGGAACCGTCAGTCCCATTGATGTTCCTCAGGATTGTTTATCAAGACTGCAACTTGTTACGAGAGTAGAAAGCTTTGACTTTCCCCAGCAGAGCAGCTCACCTTGAGGTGAGCAGCCCAACATGTAACCACTATACCACTAGGGCTTCTATTTATTATTAAATAGTCATAACAAATTACTGTTCCACAAGGAGACTGCTATCTCTCTAATTAGAGTTGTAATAGTCACACTGGGAAACACACTCTTTGGGATGAATAGTAGAGGAACTTTGCCAGCTACGGGGTTGATCCAAGTAGACACTAAACTGTAGCTCCTTTATAGGATCACATTTATTAGAAAAAGCGTGATAGCAGAATGACTTCCTCTGAAGCAAAGAAATGATGTATTGGAAACTGTAAGGCCAAAACTTAAGGGATAACGGCTATCAAAAGTGTCTCAAAGAAGTGTGAGTATGTTCATTGCAGGCAGAATAGGGACAGTTTCTTACTGAAATAATCCTATTTGTTTCTGACATTAAACTAAGCATTTTCTGATTATATCCAAACACGAGTCCCTGATGTACGCTATATTCAAGTTACAATAAGTCACACTTCCAGCTGTTTAGATTTTGTTTGTTTGTTTAGGGGGTATATCTATTATTTTATTTTTATTTTTCATCTAATGTTTTACAATATATACTCTATACAGTGTTTCAGTGGGTAATTTGTTGTTACTAATCTCAGGCTAACCCCCCAAAGCAAATAAAAACAGAATTGCTGATAAGATACTGATAATAGGCCTGAGCCCCGGTGGCAGTGGCGTAGTGGTTGTGTGCGGGACTGCGGCCCACTGGGATGGAGGTTCGATTCCAGCTCCACGGAGCAAAGGCTGGGCCTCCTACTCCCACCACCTGAGGGCAGTGATGCAAAAAAAAAAAAAAGATACTGATAATAATAAAAAGTAACTATGTTGAGAATTTTTTTTTTTAATTTATAAAATGTAGGTCAGCTCTGACAGTCATTGGAATGGAATCCCATCTTCATGCTGTTGGCTGAATTTTCTCTACTATATTGATTGAATACGCATTCTCTTTTTTATCCTATGGCCTGCCCTTCCCCAAACTGAACTTGCTGCCATGGGCTGACTCAGAGTGACCCTGTAGGACAAGGTAGAAGTTCACCTGTGAGTTTCTGAGACCATAAATCCTTACAGGAGTATAACAATTTACTGAAGAGTATGTAGTTTACAGCTATGGGTACTTAGAAATTTATATTGAAAAGACCCTAAATTGTTTGTTTAATTCTTTAAAATATAAATCTAACATATGACAACTTAAATGGTCTATACTATGAAGAACAAGTACGAGTAACTTCGAAAGCAAAAATATACGGGTGAGCAAAATGATAGTTTCGTCTTTCTCCCCCCACCCCCAAGATTTTGAGTGTTTGGTTAAAAGGAAAAAAAAACCAAATCTACACTAAGTCTACATCCATTCCATGACTTATATTATTTTGGTGGAAGTATAGAAATAAAAACAGGCCTCACATCAATGAGTAATTGAAGAAGAAGAGATATTTGAATAGCATCCATCTAACTGCCATCAAATCTGTTGTGGCTCACCGTGATCCTGTAGGGCAAGGTACACCCGCCCACCCAGGTGGCTTTCCAAGACTGGACTTCATTCTGGGAGTATCGAGCCTCATCTTTATCCTTCAGAGCTGTGGTAGTTTCAAATTCTCTTTAAATACTACACCAGTACTTGACAAGTAGTGCTTTTTCAAAGATTGATTTTAATAAAGAATCTTAAACTGTATCCATGAATTAACTCGCTTTGAATGGACTTTTTAAACTCATGAATTATTTTATGATATTACATACACATGGCCATTTGGGAAGTGGTAGGTCACTGAATTATGAATTATGCAAATCATCCTCATATTTAACACATTTGCTCTACAATATCAAAAAATAACATTTGTTAATATCACCACTGATTCTTCAGAAAAGACTATGCATTGGAAGTTGCCACATTCTTAGTACCAGATACAGTTTTCCTAAAACTCTGATTCTATTTAGAAAGCTAGGATTTTCTCATTGGCAACAAATATAACAAACACGGTCTGCTGTTTTCCTCCACATGACAGACTCATTTCATTCTCATTTTGAGACAATATCTTCTAAGCACTCCTCTCCAGGAGAAATGGTTCTCCATGGAGAAGAAATGACAGAAGCTAATTCAGCTCACAAAATAGTCACGTACGCGCCTTTTCTCAAGACAACCATCATCCATCACTTTGCAGCAGTGGCGTTTTAGGGGTATCTCCTGGTTGATGAAGCAGGAAAAGCAAAATGACTCAAAGATGTGTATTTGAGTTTTATTATTCTTCTAGTAAAATGAGCACTGTGGTATGGGAAGGAAATTGACATTAGAAAACCAAACAAACTGCCTGGGCTGTGGCCTCGCCATTCCCCCAAGTCCAAAGCAGCTGTACCATCAACACGGATGCCAATTAACAAAGGGAAAAGAGCGAGCGATGTCTGGGGAGGCTTATCAAAATAGTTTTGACCTTTGGATACCTCTCAAAGGATCTCAGGGGCCCGCCCTGCAAACTCCCCAATTACCTTTTGAGAATTGCTGCCTTGTAGAAATGGAGCACTTTAGACAATATTCTCACCGTTCTCTTTACCTTAGCAATGCCCAGCCTAGGAAGACTGGACCCAGACAGAACCTCCTTCAGCCTATGGAGTGCTGTGATCTTGGATTTAAATTTTTGAGTATTTCCAGACAAGTTAATATGCACTAACTGCTTGTGTTCATTGTCATGAAGCATTCCAAATCATTGTTTTCTAAGTCACTTGAAAAGGTTAATGTCTCACTTGTCTTTTGACTGCCCTACACAAAAGCCTGTCAACCACTTTGACACCAGTGGACTGTAACTACAATTGGGCGTGTTCCATTCTGTGACTTGATAACAGGTTGGCTGTATTCAGTCCTCATTCTTGAATACAACAATGGTCTTCAAGCTTGCTCTCCATGTGTGAGAAGAATTCTTTTTCCATTACTCCCCTTTTCTATGACTCCCCAAGACAAAGTACCCCTACCACAAAGTATCCTATTCACATCATGGGCTAGTCTTCTCTGCATTTTGAAAAGTTGAGGGCTTTTCCTCCCCCCAAATTCCCCCCTCCTATTTTTGTTTTGTTTTGTTTTTTCATGAAGTTGGAAACCAGGCAGAGAGAGGATGACAGGTTCTAAAAGGTCAATTTTGTATAAAGAATTGTATTAGAGGGGACTTTTTTTTTAAGAGTCATGTGTTTTTTGTGTTTCAATGAAGGCAGGATCTCCTGCTGGCCAGATCTGTTAGCTCAGTGGTCTTGACCACTCAGTTTACGACATATGCATATTAATGCCCTGATTGAAAAATAAGCAACAGCAGAAAAACAAGGTGTCCCTTTTGCCCCTTTCACACCCCCAAAGAGAAGTTCCTGTAATCTGTAAAAACCACATCTACTCTTCTCTTTTCTTTCTTACCTGCTGCATTTTGAGTCCCTTCCCACTCATGGGGACCTTGCAGGATAAAGCCAGATTGTTCCCTATGGATTTCCAAGGCTAAGAGCCAGTTGTCTCATTTTTCTTCCAAGGGAGGAAAAATTCTTTGGTTCAAATCACCTCATCTTCCTTTATATGAGTAACCCAACACCGAAGCCACAAGTCTAATCCTGGCAAAAAAGAAAGCCTAACTAGTAATGTTGAATGGGTTCCAGGTAATGTTATCTCTGCTTTAATTACCTTATCTATGTTTTAATTACCAGGAATTGACATTCAAATCTCCTGCCGGGCTGGCTGCTTTAAACTCTTTAGGGCCACAGTTTGCTCAGCACAGTGAGGTTGATTGCGTTTTCCATCACTTCTGTCAGCAGAGGTTGGTTTATAGCGTGAGGGAGGCAAGAATTCCCCGCAGTCTCTTCTCTTAGAACCCTACAGGCTCTAAGAGGTGGACAAAGTTTTGCTACCCACAGAGCCAGCCAACCCTCTGGGTTCCACTCTTTAGGTTGTCCCATTTTGGGGGGTTTGGCTTGGTTTTTTGTGTGAGAGAGAGTTGCTGTGGGGCAGCTTATTTTTTCAGTCTCCCTCGCCTCTAAGATGGTTGCAATGGGTTTCTTGTCAGTTACAACAATTGTCCAGAAACCAAACAGTCGGTGCAGAATAATTGCAGGCTCTCAGTGTTCAATATACCCAGCCATCGCTGAAATAACCCAGAGTTACTAGAAAACAACAACACTGAGGCTTACATGTTGACTTTCTGAGAGCCTCGGGGTTCAGGGGGAGCTGCCTGGCTTGTTAGTCTGTCTATAAGGAGCCAGGGTTGCTGTGCTGCAGACTCGGGGGTTTTGTTTAAATCTCTCTCTCTCTCTCCTCCCTCACTGAGTCATTACAGACTGCAGAGGGAAATGCATTACAGTTGTTTACAAAATGCTCATAACGTTTAAAATAGTAGGGGTGTAGGGGTATATAGGTATTTGTTGAAGACTAAAGATGGTTATGGCGGCAGTCAATGGTACACAATGTTCCTTTCTGTAACCCTCCAGAATGGGAGTCCTGGGGACAGGCTGAAAGGGGCTTCTTCTTTCAACCAGCAGGGCCTGTGTTTAATTAGCTCTCCCTAATTTTCGGATGCTGGTCGATTGTTGGTTGGCACATCAAAACGACAGATCCTCAGCTGTGTGGGGACAAAGAGGCCGATGACACAGGCTCCTATAGCTCATTAATTTTAGGGCAACCTAGGGGCTGAGCCCCGGTGGCGTAGTGATTGTGCGCGGGACTGCGGCCCACTGGGATGGAGGTTCAATTCCAGCAGTGGGACTGGGCCTCCTACTTCCACCACCGGAGAGCAGTGATGCCCCCCCCAAAAAAAATTTAGGGCAAACTAATACCCATATACTTCATGCACCACCCCCCAAAGTGCATGTGTGTGTGTGTGTGTGTTTGGGGGGCTGTTTAATGAGAACACCCCTACCTTTCAGAAGTCTAGGCTAGGAAAAGCATTCTGCAGGTTAGTGTTCTCAAAGAGGAGGTGCATTTCCCCCCACCTTTCCAAAAAGCTCCTACGGTGCGACTTTGCAAAGATGTTTGCAGCACTTCCCTGTGGATTTCAATTGCTTTGTTTTTTTTGTTTTTTTTGGAGTGTGGAAGGGTAGCCGCTCCTGGCCAGCCTGCGAGCAGATCCATCACTTGGCTTTGCAGGTTTAGATTCACCGCTGCAAAGCAAAACTTCTGTGCACACCCAGCTTGACAATAGTCAGGCTGGTGACTGACAGCCCGAGGGGCTCTGTCCCTGCTGGGCCACCAACGCAAGCAGCCTGGCCAGACCACGGAAGGGGTGTGGGACAGACACAGGGAAAGGCCTTGACCCCAGGGCTCGCCCCTTCCCCTGATGATTGATGGAGACAGTGAGGAGGTTTTCCAAGTCTGAGAGCGGAGGTCCGGCTAGTCACTTACTCTGAAGTCTTTGTCAGCAGACAGGACTCCCCTGGGTAGTGAATGACATACTGCAGATGACAAATGACAGCTTTGATTCCATTCAGTTTGATAAGTACTCAATTTTGAGTGCAGGTGAGTGGAGAACACACTCCCCCCAGGCCCATCAATGGCCCTGCTTCCTGACAGGGATGCAGAAGGGTTTCAGAGTCTCACTGGCCCTTTCAGTACCGTCCTTACCTTGGCTGGGATTCTGAACATCCTGTTTGCAGCATGAGCCTCAACAGTCCCCTCCTCATCCTTCTGTGGAATAGATGATGAGATGTTTTGGAGTTATTGGGTAGCGGTTCTGGATGGTGTTTCTTTTTGTTTCTACCTTAGAGTATGGAAGGAGAAAAAGGAGATCGATAAAGTATGCTGTTTCAAGAAAGTACTTCAGATTAAACATGAGTAATAATCATCTTTGAATAATTTTTCCTTTCCCTCTTCCAGGAGGACCCATCTGCAGATGTCCTGAACACCTCTGGCAGTAGAAACGGAGCATTCAACCAGGAACCCCAATTCAAGGTATTAGCTCTTGTCAGGAAGCTCTTACATGGAGATTCTGTGTTGGGAATGATATCGTGGCAATGAATTAAAATGAAAAGTTGGAATGCGCAAAAAAGAACACAGTGAATTTGCACAATTGAGTGCATTGAAAAAAAACTTCCCTACATTTGGGAGGGTATGCTATTTCTGACTCACATATAGTCCTGTCCATCTAGTTTCAAGGCCTGGTGGGACTGACCTGTAGCTCTTCTTCGACCACACTATGTTTGGGTGTTGGGATTTCTCTGGAGTCTTACCCTTTGCTTTCTCTCGCACTGCCCAGACCTTCGCAAACCAGGAGCCTGAGGCTTCCTTTGAATTTGAGACACTGAACCAAATACAATGAAGTCATATGGCTGTGCTCTGGTGCTGGCTGTCCTGGGCATGGAATTGTTGGGGAGCCTGGGCTTGACTGTCAGATTACCGCGCTTCCGAGGACGGATACAGCAGGAACGGAAGAACATTCGACCGAACATTATCCTGGTGCTCACTGATGACCAGGATGTGGAGCTGGGTGAGTCGAGGACCCTTCCCTTGTTAATGAATCTCTGTTTTTCCAATGACTGGAGTGGGCCACAGCCTTAGAGCTAATAGGCAAAGAGCATTTTTGTTTCTTTCCTTTCATTACATGCCTGAACCGACAATCTAGGTTATACAATGAACTTGCGTTGATTGTTGGGCATTCAGTTTGTGTTTCAACCTTACTTCCGGGCTGTCCAGCTTTTAAACAGTCTGAGGAGGCACTTAGGGAGAATAAGAGGTTTATTAAGAAGAGAATAGACAAACAAGGAGTGCAGGGAAGCAAGGACTTGTCTGTGTACAACAGATTGTAAAAATATATGGGCAAGATGAGATTGTAACTGATTCTTTGCAAGGTCTATGAAGATAGATAATTAAGTAACTTACCATCAGTATGAGTTATGTCATAACAGCTGCTTCTACTAATTACTAGGCCATTGAGCAGTCTGGTGCTTTACAAACCATTTAGCATGGATTCATGTATTACCATCTCAGCCATGAGCTTTTCTTGAAGGATTAGTTCACCTGGGTTAATTCTAGAGCACTTAGACATCAGTCCAAAACCTGGTGGGCCTGGATGACTTTTGCACTGGTTGTTACATTTCTCATCTGCTGGCTCCGTAAAGGCACCAGACTCAGGACCTCTATGCATAGTCTGAGGTCACATTCATAGAAGGGATAAATAAGACACTCACTCTTAAACACTCACCCTTCCATGCTTACACTCCTCCTTTCCATTCCTGCTCTCAAGCCTGAGCCTTGCAGATGTCATGAATGGTATCTGTAGACTGACTCTAACAGGGTCCCGCCCGCTTTTACCCAGCTTTGTGGCTAGGGTTTCTGAGGTGGTCCCTCCTGTGCAGGGGTTTGAGCTGTGCAGAGGGGACTTTGATTTCTAGTTGGAAATCAAACCACAGCGTTTCACAAAGCTAACTCTGTGGGTACCACTGAAAGCAAACGCTCTCAGAGTCAGCAGCGGCGATCGTTGTGGATGTGGATTTGCGGTCTGCATCCTCTCACTTCACTTTTTAAATGAAAGTATTGATTTTCAGGTGGCCTGCCAAAAATTTTAAAGTCTTTCGGGCATGACTTATATTATGTTTGTGGCTGGTCTTTTACATGTTTTTATTCACTTGCAGACCAAAGAAAATAAACATGTGAATTCACCTTCAGTGGCATCTCTCACCGTCATCCCTTTCGCTACAGCTGAGACCTTTAGATCCCCCATGTGCTTCCTAATTTACCCTCATCAGGGACCCTCTGACCAAGCCCTTCCCTTCTTGATTCTGCCAGTCTGCACTCCCTTCCCAGAGTTTTGTTTCAATAATCTGATCTGGATATTTGGAGCCTTGGGTGGGTACAGCGAATCAAATATTAGGCTGCTAACCTCAAGGTTGGTAATTCAAAGCTACTAGCACCTCTGCATGAGAAACATGAGACTGCCTACTATTGTAAATATTTAAAGTCTTAGAAATCCTTGTGGCCTTTCTACTGTGTTTGCTGGGTCATGGCCAGTCAGAATTAACTGGACAGCAGTGAGGGAGAACAGGACATTTTTCTGTTGGATGTTTTTTTATGGATCCCTTTGTCAAAAGTCTCAGCCCCCTCTCCTCTGCATGCAGAGGAACTCTGAGCCATGCGGTCCCAACCTTTCTCAGTGAGACTTTGTTGACTTTTCCCATGTCTCCCACTCTTTCATGGAAAACACTCATTCCTAAATGTGTCGAACTCTTCATCTCCCTAACCCCTATTTAATAACTCACCATTATGTATAAGTTCTGCCCTTGCTCATTTAAAATCCTTCTGGATTTATTTTCATTTATTTTCCCAATCTGACTCATTTTGGGGGTGGAAGTGGGCACAACAAATTCTCCCCCATGGGGCTTCCATGGTCCTTTGAAACTCAGCCTTATCTCCCTGTTCAGTATGGCATATTTACCTTTAAAATCATCTGGGGCCTTAATTGGTAAATATGTTTTCTAGCAATTCAAAGCATTATCTTGTTTGGATAGTTCACTTTCTCATTCAGCATACATTTGTTGACCAATCAATAGATATTAGCTTCAAGTTTGAAATCCTTGAGTGGCACAAACAGTTAAACACTGGACTACCAGATGAAAAATTGGAGGTCTGAACTCACTCAGAGATACATCAGA
>PVJH01012208.1:0-65534 GCA_004026705.1 Nesogale talazaci
TATGTGCTGCTTTCTTTTCCATTGAGGTTTTTATGTTCTACCTTGTTCTTGTTGTCTGTTTTAGCTTCTGTTCTTAATGTTTTTCTGTGTATAAAATCCAGGACAGGTAAGTCTATAGAATCAGTAACTGTGCTACTGGTTCCTTGGGACTATGATGGGTGGGGCAGAGGCTGAGGAGGAGATGATGAGCTAATAACGACGCATACAAGAATGAAGAAAATTGTCTAAAACTGATTGTTGTGATGATTATAAACACTCTTGATGTCACTGAACTATTACACTGTATCATCTACTAATAAAACTGTTAGGAGAATTACTGAAATCCAAATGAAGGTTGAACATGATAGCAGGACAAGAGGAAAGTGAAAGGAAATAGAGGAAAGAACTAGAAGGTGAAGGGCATTTCTATAGGTCTAAACACAGCATGTATATATATATATATAAATATATTTATGTAATATGAACGTGAAGTATATCTATGTACATATATTTATGTTAAGTGTCAAGGTAGCAGAAGGACACTGGGCCTCTACTCAAGTTCCCCCTCAACGCAGTAACACTTTGTTCTAATAACCAGGCATCACATGATGCTCACCTTCAGATACAATTACTGAAGACAAAATGGGTACATAGTAAGTGTGGTGAAGAAAGCTGATGGTGGGAGGCTATCAAAAGATAAAGTGTCTGGGGTAATAAAGGCTAGAAGACAAACAAGTGCCATCTAGCTCAGAAGCAACAAAGTCCACATGGAAAAAGCACACCAACCTATATGATCATGAGGTATCAATAGGATTGGGTATCAGCCATCAAAGACCCCAAACAAAAAATCATATCAATGTGAATGAGGGAAAGTGTGGAGAGGAGAACCAAAGGCCATCTTTCGTCAATTGGACATCCCCTCACAGAAGAGTCACAAGAAAGAGATGAGCCATTCAGGGTACAGCATAGCAGAGATGAAATTCACAACTTTCTTCTAGTTCTTTAATGGGTCCTCCCTTCCCCCCATTATCATAACCTCAATTCAACCTCACAAATTCTACGAGACCAGAGTATGTACACAGGTACAGATCAGAGTAGGAAGCACAAGGGATCCGCGACAAATGGTCATACAACATGAAGAATGTGATCCAAGTCCCTAAACGGTATGTGCAGAAACTGTTGTGTTCATATCGCTTTTATTGTGCCCATTCTCAACAGCAACAAAAACAAAACAAATTTTTAAAAAAGTGTGTTTGGGTCTTTTTCTAAGTCAATGGGAACAGGTCAAAATATAAAATAGGAATTGAGACAGTTAAGATTTATTGTATCAACCTGAATGATAGACACATGTGGGGTTAATGGAAGGGCGAAGAGATAAATGACTGAGTGGCCTCACCTTTGGAGAGATCTTGGGTCTCTTGCTTTTTGATGGTCGGACCAAGGTGCAGTTTCCTGCTTTGCAGGCAAGGCTCACTTTCAGTGAGCCATCCCTGAGGAGAAGCCACATGGACCTAGCCCAGTGCAGCCCCAGGTGCTAGAGCAGCCAGCACTGAGACGCTTACACACTCACTGATTGGGCTTTCCTCCTGCAGTCGGCATCGTTTGTGTCTTGTGAGACGGAGGAAGACTTTGTGGATTGGTCGGACATATGGCCTAATGTTGGACTTGTGGGCAGCACTGGGTTGGGATGCTTTAAAACTTTGGTAGGTTTGCTTCTCTAATGTAGCCAGACTAACACAGAGATATTTATCTCAACCATGGATACTAAAGGATCCAAAGATTGGGGTTAAGGGATGAGCCATGACCATGCAGGAAATCCCTGCCCCTCAGGACCCTGCTGCCCAGACCCATGGCTACATAACAGTAATACAATCTGACAAGACAAGTCGAATTGGAAGGAGCCATGCTAGTAACTACTCAGCTGCTAATTGAAAAGTCAGCTATTGAACCCACCAATGGCTGCACCATCCACACACCCTGTCGAGCCTGCAGCTGCATTAAGCATGAGACCTTGGGGATAAGTGGGGGGGTGCTTCTGCTCTGCCCTCCAGGGCTGCTGCAAGTCTAACTGGGCCCAACGCACACCGCGACAAAGCCGAGGACGTGGGTTGGCATCTGAAATTTGTTTTCTGTACTCTGTGTGTTTTCCAGTGTTATCCAAACAGTACTATCCAGACTCACAAATGGTTTGTAACCGAACTTAAGCACTTTTTAAGCTCTTTCCATCGCCCATCCATCCACCCCTAGCCCACGCCCCCATCCGTTCTGCCTCACAGGGATCCTACAGGAGAGAGTAGAACTGCCCCAAAAAGTGTCCGAAGCAACACATCTTCGTGGGCTGCCATCTCCTCCTCCCAGAGACGAGCGGGAAAGCACTTAACTACTGCACCCCTCGTCCTTGAGCCCTTTGCTGCTCTATTTAAACTCTAGGACTAAATTCTTAGGAAAAATCTCTAGTCTTTTCTCTTTTCCAAAGTTTAAAGTGCCTGCGCATGCACACACACACACACAATTTCACTGTGTGTGTGTGTGTGTGTGTGTGTGTGTGGATTCTGACTCATAGTGACTAGGAATAGCACAGTTTATCCACCTGTCCCGCAGTTAATCTTCACAAAAGCACGAAGCCTCTCCCTTGCAGTAGTGTGGGTGTGAGAGGCCTGATAGGGATTGGTCAAGGTTAACTGCTGGCCACACTGTTGTTAACAGTCCAAAGGATAGCTTTCTATACCACCATGGTATTGTCTAGGCCAGACAGCATTCTTTTTTTTTTTTTAATCATTTTATTGGGAGTTCATACAATTCTTATGATGCATGATCAATACACACATCAATTGTATGCAGACCACACTTGTACACTTGTTGCCATCATCATTCTTGAAACATCCTCATTCTACTTAGGCCCTTGGTATCAGCTCCACATATTTCTCATCCCTCCCCACTCTCTCTCAATAACGTACAAATTATCATCATTTTGTCATCAAAATAATTCAAATTCAAAAGATGTCAAATTCAACCACATCCTCCACACCCTCAATTCCTTCCACTTAAGAGTTGAAATCAAGAACAGACTCATCTGTCTATAGAAACAAGTACATTCCAAACAAAAAGTCATTCAAATCCAGGACTATGGCAGATGAAAACAACAGAGGCTATAAGGGCAAGCCATCTAACCAAAATGGTTGAAGGAGAGAGAGCTTACAAATTCTAGGGACTTGTGTCTAGGGTTCCAAAGTGGGTCCCCAGATCCTCCTGGTTCAGGAACACACAGCTGTTGAAGATGGTCAGTTACAAATTAATAAGTAAAAATCCTTTTAAGGTGAACTTTGATACAACTACAGTCTCCCAACCCAGCAAGATTCTGGAGCGCAGGTTTAGGGGGTGTTCCCTGCAGGTGTGGCGGAGCTGTTTGCCTCTGTGGGTTTCCAAGACTGTAACTCTTACAGGAGTAGCAAGCCCTGTATTTCTCCCTGGGAGCTGATAGTGGTTTTGAACTGCAGATCTTGCAGTTAGCAGGTCAATGTGTAGATACCATGCCACCAGTGGGTCATAAATCTAATCACTAATGGGTTCTAAAAAGAGCAGGCACCTCCCCCCCCCCCCCCCCCCCGCCACTCTTTCTCTTTCTCTCTTTCTCTCTCACTCATACACACACACACACACACACACACACACACACACACACATGTATGGATAATAGAAGACAGGGAGCCATTACTTCAAGCCATGGAATATAGAAATTCCTGGGACTGCCAGCAAGGAAGAAATCAACTTATCTAGATCCTAATGGTGACTTGTAGCCTTCAGAAGTGTGAAAAACAAATGTCTAATCACTCAAGCCATTCATGTGTGCAGTTTCTGTTACAGCAGCACTACAAAACTAAGACATCCTCATCTCTACAACACTAGCAAGATGTTTAAGGAAAACTGGTACCTGAGCCAGGGTTTGGGGTTTTGTTTTCCTTTCCTTTGGGGCTTCTAATTTTTCATTCATGAGAGAGGTAGAAACCTGTGGTTTTAAACACCAGAAAGAAAGAAATGTAATTGTCCCGGTGCAGACCAACTCTTTAGACCCATTGCTGTGGGGTTAATGGAATTCCCACAGTACTGACCTTCCCCATTTGTATCAATGTGAATAATCACCAAGGGCAAATCTAATTCCTTCTCTGAGTTTCTGTTTACGAAAGTCATTCCTTTCAGACAGCTGCAGCAACAAAGGCAGCCAAAAGCACTTCCCGGCAGTCCAGCCAGAGATGTCAGCTGCATACAAACAGAAGGGACACTGCATCGCCGAGGCAGTGAGGAGCAGCGAGAACCCCGGCTGGGGAAACTGAGACGGGGCTCAAAGCTTGCTTCTCCTTCCACTAATTCTACGATCTGGCCACGCTTTCTTGGTTGTGTTTTTTCAGTTTTTGAAACCACTCTCCAGGTCACTTTTGCTATCTCCTTAAGATAGAGACACAGCTGGTCCAAGAGGAATCAATAAACCCTGAGAAACCCCCGTGTCTTACAAATGCTTCCACACAGCATATGGGAAACGTGGACACAAAATCATATCCAAGTGGTCCTGCAAAAATGCATCAAAAACATCACTAACTGCTTACAAGAAAACATATATAACAGAACATTTTCCCAGTCCACATTCTTCACGGGCAGAGTTAAATCAAAGAACACTTAGGCTGTTTCTACCTTTGGACTATTGGAAATAATGTGGGAAGGAACATGGGTGCGCAGGTGTCTATTGGGAGTACTTGCTTTAGCTTTGGGAGGTCTATGCCTAGAATTATGGAACCCTGGTAGAGTAGTGGTTATCCACTGGGCTGTGATCTGCGAGATCTGCAGTTCAAAACCACCAGCTGCTCCAAGGGAGAAGACAGGGCCTTCTACTCCTGCACCGAGTAAGTCGCAGAAACCACCGGGGCAGTTTCACCCTATCCTATGGGGTCGCTGTGAGTCAGCTTTGCCTCATGGCATGGAGGGTGATGGTTTCTTCAACCTAGAATCGGGATCGTTGGCTTGTTTGTCAGTTTTCTGTTTCTAATTTAGAGGAAACGTCTGTTTCCAATAGTGTCTGTCATTTTCCACCCCCAAGAGCAGTGAATGAGGGTTCTGCTTTTCCCATATACTCATGAACCTTTGCTTCCCTCTTTCTTTTGTAATCATATAGCCATCCTGGTGAGGTGCCGTGGTTTTCTCGCTGTGGCTTTGCTCTGGTGGTACTGCAGGGTAGGCATTGCGCTGCTAACCAAGGTCAGGGGTGTAAACCCGATAGCAATGGCAGGAGCGGGAGGAGGCGCTTTGCGCTCGGAAAGATTGACAGTCTCGACACCAGAACTGACCGTGGTGATGTCGCTACAAGTCCAACCTCCCTGACATCGAAGCAGTGCTGAGCAGAGGGACCCAGTGGATTTCCCAGACTGCCACTGTTTATGGGAGTAGGAAGCCCAGTCTTCCTCCTGCAGAGCTGCTGGTCGGCTCAAACTGCCGACCACGTGGACTGCAGCTCAGTGCATAAGCACTACACCACCGGGGCTCCTGGTGGAGAGGCAGACACAACTCTGCTTAAGTGACCTAAGAGTGGTCCATACTGTGTGAATTTTATATCAAGAAAACTGCTACACAGAAAGAAAGAAAGAAAGAAAGAAAGGAAGGAAGGAAGGAAGGAAGGAAGGAAGGAAGGAAGGAAGAAAGAAAGAGAGAAACCAAAGTTAACCAATGATCACCATGGCAGGGTTTGTGCTTAGGAGTGAGCATATGTTAATGGTGGTGAAATAATTTGGAAAAGGATATGTAAAATGGTTGCTTAACAATATAATCCATCACACTGAAATATATGTGTAAAAGATGTTGAATTGGAGAATGCTTATTGTGTATATTTTCCCCACAGGTAAAAAAAAAACTAGTAATAATTATCCTAATAATGAGTGCAGTAATGAAGAAAACGCCGTAAAATTGATTGTGGTACAGATTGTACAACTCTTGATATGACTGAACTATTAAACTGGATGATGTGTGGAAGAAGGGACAAGAAAAGGGGAGGCTAAAAGGACTGCAATTACTCTCAACGTCAAACAAAACGTATATAAGATTGTTGACGGGACTGGGGCCCGCTGGCTTGGCGGTTCAAATCCAGCAACGGCTCTCAGGAGCAATGTTGGGTAGCTCCCATGACCACCAGAGGGCAGTGATGTCCCCCTCCAAAAAAAAAAAAAAGATGGTTGAAGAAGAAACTAAGATGCTGGCTGAGCCCCGGTGGTGTAGTGATTGTGTACGGGACTACAGCCCACAGGGTTGACAGTTCAAATCCAGCAGCAGCTCTCCAGGAGCAACGCTGGGCTTCCTACTCCCATCAGGGCAGTGATGCCACACACAAAACAAACAAAAAAGAAACTAAGATGCTCTTTAAATTTTCACCCAGATCACCACAAAATGTTCAAAATTAACTAAATTTAATTATTTATTCATTCATTCATTTTAAAAGCTCTGCAGTCCCAGAAGCTGTCCATCAAGGTGTGTGAGTCAGCTTGAATGACGTGGCAATGGGTCTGGTTTATGGGTTAATGGCTATAATGGTACGAAGCAAATTCTCGTGTGCAGTTGGGTACGTTTTTCTAAAGGAGAGCTAAATTGCTTGATTATTTTTAAATTCCCTCAATGTTCCCACAATATCAACTCCAAAAATCTCCTCATTCTATAATCCTTAATGCGGTTGCTTTTTTCTTTAATGGTCAGATACTTAGAAATGACAAGAGAATTAGCTGAACATAGAGTCAGGATTCTTTTTTTTTTCAGAAAAGGGTATTCTAGTGTTTTTCTCAAAGGTGATATTCCAGATCTAGAGATTCTCTTTCCACATCACGGCAAATGAAGCGGCCCCAGACGCCATCAGGAAAAATTGTGAACGAAGTTATGAAATAAAAGAACCTCAATGAAATTACGCTGGGGGAAATATATCCGACACAGGAAAAGAAATATTATCCAATCCCGCTTTTATTAAATACCTAAAATTAGCAAAAAACTTAGAAGAAACAAAAAGTGAATTTGAGGTTACCAGGAGTTGAGGGAAGGGAGAAGGGGAGTTCTTGCTTAGTAGGTACACAGTCCTATTTGGGGAGACAATCATTCTTAGCTACAGCGATGATGGTTGTACAGCATTTAAATGTCACTCATGTCACTGAGCGCTACATCGAGGAATGGTTAAAAGTGGGAAATGGTCTTACGTTCTCTATGAGGTGGCTTCAAAAGTTTGCAGGAAAACAATTTAAAAAGTAATGGAACTTTTCCCCAACTTTTTCAACACTCGGAGAAAGATGAGATTTTCTGTAAAAAGTGACAGCATCAGAAACCCACAGGCAGGTCTAGCCTGTCCTACTGAGTCAGAAGGGACGCAATAACCATGAGCTACTTTAGGGGGTAACAGACTCTCAAACACCATCCTAGATTGCAAGGGAATTATCCATCGTGTCCCCAGGTGTCAGTCCGGGTGAACCAGAGAAACAAATTCATAAACACACTATGTATGTAAGGAACAGGTTTTTATATACGAGAGCAATGGAACATTGAGAAAGCATCCCAACCCAGTTCAGTCCAAGCCCACAAGTCAGCTATCAGCCCATATGTCCGATACCAGTCTATAAAGTCTTCTTTAGACTCGTGAAGCATGTGCAATGACACCAGGACAATCACAGGCCAGTGGGTGAAGTCTTGTGCATCCAGTGGCAGTAGTAGCATCTCAGCGCTGGCAGAGGTCTTCCCGTGGCTCCTTCAGTTTCCAGGGCTCAAGGTCTATCAGCATGCTGCCATGTATCTTGTCAACTGCAATGTCTCCCAAGGACTGAGTCTTGTATCTCACCTCCAATTGGGAAATACTGAGAGATTTCCCAGAATTCTCAGGCGAATGCGATACCCACACAGGGATCTCATTGGCTTTCTTCAGATTGACAGCCCAGACTCCACCCCTACATTCCCAATCCTGACGCAAGAGTACCTGACTGCCACGCCCGGCTAAATACCTGTGGTCTCTGTGCCCAACGAGTCTCCCATGTCCTTACAGAGGATTCCCCCAGTCCTCGGAGCCATGGTGTGCGCCAGGTCAGCCCACAACTGCTGATCAAAAGGTTTCCAATGCCAACCCATCTGCCAGCTCCGCGGGGAAACAGATTTGGCAAATTGTTACAGTAAAAATTACAATCTGGGGCTGAGCCCCGGTGGCGTAGTGGTTGTGCGTTGGTAGTGCGGCTCACTGGGTTGGAGGTTCAAATCCAGCAGCAGCTCTCTAAGAGCAAGGCTGGGCTTCTTACTCCCACCAGGGCAGTGATGCGGGGGGAAAAAATTTTTACCAGTCTCTGGGACAGCTCTACTTTATCCATGGGTCACTATTTGTCTGAACCAGCTCCAGAGTATGTGATGATAATGACGCACAGGAAGTCGACACAACACGTGAAAGGTCAGCGTCTTTCCAACCCCGTCGGTCTTTGCCAACAGTTGTATCCAAATGGGGTAACTGGCAATAGCACGTCAAGAGCTGAAAATAAGAGGAGCATGAAGTTATCTCAAACTATCTTAATAACCAGTTCTGTTAGGCCTGAGACACAACAACAGTGGCATGTGTGTGCGCGTGCATGTATAAAGTGATTTAGATCAAGCAATTCCTTGCACAGTTGCAGAAGTAAGTTGAAGGCAGTGTAAGTGTCGGGATCAGATGGAAGCTGATAGCTTCTCCTGAGCATGTAGCTGTGGGGGCGGATGAAGAGGTAACAGCAAGGGGAAGTAGAAATGACGTAGGTGGTTGGAGGCAGAGCCAAAGAAATCCAAGAAAGGCAGTTCACTGATGACTCCTGGGGTCAACAGGTGATTTGATCAATCCCGGGTGCAGACCAGGCCGTAAAAGAGAGCTGTCTTCCACACATTGTCAATCTATACCACGAGTTGGCCAAAACTCAATGAAACCCTCCTTGATTGGACCAAGGCTGTGACCAGATTAAGAAGGTGGGAAGCTGCCCTGTAGGTACATAAATGTGGAACACTGAATAAGGAAGATGTAAGAAGAATTAATACATTTGAATTGTGGTACCGGAGAAGGATAGTCAAAGTGCCATGGACTGCTAAAAGAACAAAGATCTATCTTGGAAGAAGAAAGGATGACCAGACTTTGTCTTACATCCATTGGACATGTTGCCAGGAGAGGCTACAGTCCCTGGAGAAGGACATCATACTTGGTGATGGGGCCACAAAAAAAGAGGAAGACCCTCAACAAGAGGGACCCAGGGGCTGCGACAAGGAGGTTAAGCCTAGGAACAAAGGTGACGGGGGTGCAAGACCAGCAGTGTTTCCTTCTGTTGGACATCAGGCCACGATGGTAGCAACATAGTGGCTGGATGGCCCCTAGCAACAACACCTCTACCATAGACTTCCCACCACTGATTGGTTGCTCCACAGAAGAGCCCTTCATGGAGTGGACCACACTGTACTACATCGTATCATGGGAGCCTCTTGGTCCACCTAAGTTGATGTAAAATCTAAGATTACACCAATCACAAGTTTATTTTACCATTTTACCAACCAATCAATCCAAAGTAGGCAAGTCAATTCCAACCTGGAGCAACCCTAGGGTTGAGAAGGGATGTCCCTTAGGGTTTACAAGCTTATAAATCTTTACAGAAACAGACAGCCTTAACTTTCCCCAACAGAGTGTCTGGTGGTTTCAAACGTTCAATGAGCAGTTGTAGTACAGTGAATTATGAGGTGGGTACCCCCCTAAAAAGTTTTGCTAGATGGAGCCTTTTTTTTATTCTTTTTTTTTTGGGGGGGGGGGCAATCACTGCTCTCCGGTGGTGGGAGTAGGAGGCCCAGCCCCACTGCTGGAATTGAACCTCCGTCCCAGTGGGCCACAGTCCCACGCAAAACCACTACGCCACCAGGGCTCAGCCCCTAGATGGAGCCTTTGTGGTACAATTTTTTCCCGCCAGGGAGCATAAAGGAACTCCCTCTGAGTTAGTGCACCCAGTGACATCACCTGGGAAGACTCTCTCTGGTCACAGTGAATTTTTTTGTAAAAGCAGTTTCACTCAAACTTCTTTTTTTTTTTTTGTGATGGAAATTTAAGAGAACAGCATGTGGCTCTGAAATTTTGATGACTTCTCAGGAAAAATGCCACAGAAATCGATGTGACGTTGACCACAGCTTACAAGGATAGCGCTATGGGAAAAGATCAAGTATATGAATGTTTGTCTCTTTTCAAAATAGATGAACTGTCAAGTGCTGAGAACTCTCATTCAAAAGAAAACATTTGTGAAGTGCCTTCTAAAGATTGCCATCAAATTAAATTCTTTTTTTTTTAGATCATTTTATTGGGGACTCTTACAACTCCTGTTACAATCCATACGTCAATTGTATCTGACATATTCATACATACATTCCATCGTTCTTTTCTACACATTTACTTTCCATTGAGTCCTTGGGATCAGCTCCTCTTTCCTGCCCCCCTCCCTCCCTCATCCTCCTCCCTTTGCCCATACTAACTCTTGTCATCCCTTAATAAATTATAGATTGTTAATTAATTTCAAATCTCACTGACCACTATCTCCCTTCCCTTCTGGTTTCTGTTCTTCCGCCCTGGAGAGAGGTGTATGGTTATGTGCCATTTACTACGTGGTTGGTACCCCCACCACTCCCTCCTTACCTCTCCCCTTTTCCCCTACCCTCTTGGTATCTCTAGTCCCATTCCTGTTCCCGGGTTTCATGTGTTGTGAGTTTAATCTCTTGCCTATTCCTATGTACATGCTCCCGTCTAGTACCAAGTGGGAAGCAGCACTGGGGTCATGATAGTGGGGGGTGAGGAGGCCTCAAGGGATCAAAGGTATATTGCATGATCCATTAGTGCTGTACTGCACCCTGATTGACTCATCCCCTCCATGTGACCCTTCTGTGGGAGGATGCTCCACTGTCCACAGATGCATTTTGGACCACACTCCAACCTCCCTCCATTCTCACCAATGCATTTTTGTTTGCTTGTTTACTATTTGTTGTTAATCTTCTGATGCCTGTTGCCCAGGTCTAGATGACACCTCACAATCGCACTGGCTAGCGTGCTTCTTCCACGTGGGCGTGTTGCTTCACTGTTGCAGGGTCACTTGTTTAACTTCAAATCTAAGACCCCAGACACTCTACCTCTTAATAGCCAGGCAGAGACGTAGTACTACTCTTATGATCCCAAAAGCAAACATCAAGCCAGTGGGAGATGCCATCATCACCTCGCCCCCCAAAAAGCTCATCAAGTGAAACCAAAGATCAAGAGGATGCTCACTTGTTGCTTTCTTAATGTGAGGGCGGTAGTGCACTTGGAGCTCGTTGCACCAGAGCAGACTGTTAATCAAGCTTCCAGTTAGGAAGTTCTGAAAAGATCACGCAACAGTGTGCAACCAAAAAGGCCTGACTTTTGGCAGAAGGGGGACTGGTTTTGCTATGGCAACAACGTACCTGCTAGCACAGGGGTCTCAGTGTGCCAGTTTGGGGGAAAAAAACAAAACAGCATGTCTCTTGTCCCACACACTACTCACCTGGACCTCACTCTGGGTGCCTTCTTTTTATTTGCAAATGTTGAGGGGCATAAAAGGACAGCGATATGACAGCATCGAAGAGGTGAAGGAAAAAACGAGGGAGGTGCTGTCAGCCACCCAAACAGATGAGTTTGAAAACTGTTTCCAAGATCGGAGTTGCAGACTTAACAAATGTATTAAGTGTCATGGAGAGTGCTTTGAAGGTGATAGGTTGTTTTTAATAATAATACTTTTTTTAATAAACGGATAGCTTTGAAAAAAAACTCTGGTTTGGGGGGGCTACCCCCTCATTCAGCTCTTCTTTGTAACTCCCACCAAATAATTGGGTGAGATGATGCAAATAAGGCAACGGGGAGTTTTCGTGAGCACTGGTCAGGTGTGCCACCCTACTGAGTTGTAAATGAGCCATCTCAGAAGACGGTAGAAGAAACCTCACTAATACCAATTCAGAAGAGGCCCGAGTGGAGCCTGTCCTTTAGACCCTGAGATTCCTGCAAGCTGAGCCTCCTCCATCCCAGAGACAGAGCTGTGATACCAGATAAGCGACAGAGAGGGATCTGTGACCCTGGAGAAACAGCAGGAGCAGAGGCAAGAGTATAAGACAAAGCCGCAGGCTTCCCAGCCTGGTGAGAAAGGAAGCTGAGTGCCCTTGGGCAGAAGCCTCCTGCAGAGCGGGCACCTCCTGGCACTGCAGCAGGGGAACTAAGTGTGCTACAGGGCTACAGAGCTGGAGGCGAGCACCTTCGGCTGAAGCCTGCTAGCAAAGCAGCCTGCCCTTGCGGCCATTTGCAGCATGGATACAAGAGCTCTGTTGCACTGTCCAGGCAGGACAGTGGCCAAGGAGTAGAGGGGCTGAGCACCAGAGAAAATCATGCCTGCAGGCACAGCTGAAACAAAACTCTGCTGAGCAGAAGAACTGTCTGCTGAGCTGTCCTGATCCCGAATTGTAACTGCCCACTCGCCCCAGAATCATGCGCACTGACTGTTCTGTGGGACCGCTGTGATGAATTGCCTAACCCTGCTGAGAGAGCAGTGGTTGGAGAGGGTCCTGGGGGGGGCGGGGGGGGGGTTAACAAGGTTGGAGGGGAGAGGCATGCCTGAGGTACTCCACCGAACAGCTCATCTGGGGCTGATGTCCTGTTTGATTCCCTTCCCCACCTTGTGAAGTCAGACACCACCCCCAGACCATGCTACAGCAGCCCAATGTTTAACCCACTGTGGCACCAGGTTACCTTAAATAACAGATCAACTCTGAATCCAGTAATTAAAATCAGCTGACAAAGAGAGTTCTAAAACTGTAGGTCACAACCCACCTGGGGGTTGAACGACCCTTTCACAGGGGTCACCTAACAGTAGCAAAATAAGTTATGAAGTAGCAAAAAACATAATTCTATGGTGGGGGGGGGTCACCTCAACATGAACCGTCTTAAAGGGTTGTGGCGACATCGGGAAGGTTGACAATCACTAGCCTAAGGTCTCAACAAGGCAATTTTCTTTGAACTATAACCACAAAAATCTATCATTTAAGTTTAGGAACAGTCAGTGTAATTCTCTGTTCAGCTGTAGCATGGACGCTAGCACATTCTCACTCAGTGGCCCCACGCTCCTGGTTGGAAGTAACTTTGTTCAACACCGTGGTTCTCAGGCAACAGTAACTCTCTGTAAAACAAAAGTATCTCTAACTTTGCACACCCTGCTGAGGATGCCTGCAACAAAGTATCTGTTATACTTCTTTTTCCTTTGCCAACAGGATCAAAGGATGGAGCTGAAGCAGATATTACAGGACCCTGGGGAACTTGAGTAGGTACAGTTTTCACTAAGTACAGCTTAATGAACTGAATAGTTACAGTTAACTATTTTTGCAGGAAAGTCTCAAATTCTGCTTTTTTAGGGTTTGTCTGGGAGTGTCTATACAGCTCTTAGAACAATCCATATATCAATTGTATCGAGCATATTTGTACATATGATGCCATCACTATTTTGTAAACACTTTCTATTTGAGCCCTCGATCTCAAGCTCCTCTTTTCCCCTCTTCTCCCTTCTCAAATGCTGCTTTTAAGAGAGGTCTGAAAGTGCATTTATGTAAGCATCAAAAGAGCGTCCTCTGTCTGAAAATGACTCACGGACCACCTAGGTAAGACCTCTTTAAGAAGCCTGAGCTTTCAAAGTGAGGAGGGAAAACTATTTTTTGGAACCAAACCAAAAAAACTCACCACCAACTAGCCAATTCTGCCTCACAGCTACTGCACAAGAATAAAACTACCCCTGTAATAAAACAGAATATAACTACCCCTGTAGGTCTCTAAGACTATAAATCTTTACAGGCATTGAAAGCCTCATCTCGCTCCCTCCAATGGTCTGGTGAGTTCAAACTGCTGACCTTGCGGTTAGCAGCCCGATGCTTTACCCAGTGTACAACCAAGGCTTCAGAACAGTGGCACAAAATAACAGGAAGACTCCTGGACAATCACAAACATACAAGTCCTTTCTCAGGTTGGTCACTGACACACTCTCCAATCAGAAGCAGGTCTCATCGTCTTATAGCACCAGTTCGTTCACACATAATGTGGAGATAATAATACATCCTCTGCCTACATTAATCCTCAATACTCAGAAGAAAAAGCTGTGTACAGTTCAGAATCAAACTCCACAGCCAGTAAACGCCGGAACCAGGATTCTGACACCCAGTGCTTCTTCCACACGAGAGGAAACGAGGGATCGGAAAGTTTCCTCTACCTGCTGATGATAGTGTCAGTCCTGCAAACGTGGCTGCAAAGGGAAAATAGAAAATGTTGGCGGAACATCAAGTGAGAAGACTCAGAGTCTTCTCCCAGGAAGGGAAGATAAGCGAAAGAAAAGTTTTAAATTGAGCCCATCCTATATTCACATTCTCTTACACTCATTGTATCAGGCAGTGATGCTCAGTCAACATGGTAGTTTCCCAAACCCAAACCTCACTGCCATCAGGTTAATTCTGACTCTGAGGGGCCCTATAGAACAGAGGAGGAAATGCCCTGTGGGTTTTCAAGACAGTGACTTCTTACAGGAGTAGAGGGGTGGTGCTTCTTAACTTTGGACTGGGCCATGAGCAGTCCTACGTAGTACGCTAGTAGAACAGAAATGTACACAGCACTTAGTACGTGCCTTGCCCTGGTCTAAGATTTTTTCCCACGGACCAGTGACTGATCCGAGTGATGCAGGTGCTGTGCACAGGCCCAAGTTACAGAGGAGGCAAATGAGACACCGAGATCCCCAGAGCCATCAGCTTCCAACCCAGGAGGTTTGACGCTCTCGTCCACACGGTGAACCCCTACATCAATACGGTCTCTGTTTCCTACCTGAAGAAGGAAACTGTGGTGGAAGATTAATAAATGCTTCCCATCAATGTTGGACACAGCTCACTTTGAACCACGCCAACTGGCGCTTCCTTCAGGTTATGTTTTAAGGTCTGTTCGCAAAGGGCCATACACCTAGCACCAGTGGGCACTTAAAGTGAAAGGTCACTGGGTAGGAACCAGTCCGGGTCCTCTCAGCAGCAGACGGGGATGGGAAGGAGAAAAACCAAATACCCAGGAAAGACTGACCATAGAAAGCAGGCAGACCGCATGGCCCAACATGATAAACAAGCCAATCCCCTCACAAGCCAATCCCCTCTGCCTACTCACTCTGACACACAGAGAAAGTTCTGGCCCAGCTTATCGATGACTATTCTGTCTGTTGTGAGGGGCTCCATGAGTTGAATCATTTGCTAAATGATTACCTTAAATCTTTTAACTAACAAAAAAAATCATGATAAATGAAAAAGAAATTGGAGTTGTCAATTGGCTAATTCTCCTTAGGATGACAATCAACACGCAGGGAAGCTGCAGTTGGGAATGGCAGGGTGTTTGTTGCATTGGGGAAGCTACTGGGAAAGGCCCTTTGCAGTTGGGGCAAAGCCATCACTTTGACGAAGGTGCCCCTGACTCATGCCCTTGTCTTTTCCCGCCTCACATTCAAGCTGGACAAAGGGTAAGGAAGACAAAAGAAGGGATGCATCTGATTTGCTGGCAAAATATACCACAGAATGCCAGTGTGTCAAACATACCACAGAGTACCTGAAGGAACAGATCAGTCTTAGGGGGATACAACCAAGATGCTCTTTAGAAGCAAGGGCACTTTGTTATAAGGGCAGACCAATCACCAGAAAAGGACATCGTGCTGCTTACACAGTGAGCCACCACAGCGGTCCTGATAAGGTGGAGGGTCAGCCTCAGCTAAAGGAGTCCTCACTGACATGCACTGGCCTGGTCACTGAAACAATGTGCTCAAAAAGATGTCAGCCCATGATGAAGATGGCTTGGAAGTGGGCAACACGCGTGGCATGAGTCCAAGCCCGCAGGATGGCCACAAACAATCACCATCCTTTGAAGACAAATTGAATAAAAGGAGAATTGTTTAGCTAATCACCAGAAGAGGAAGTCCCACAAGCAAAGTCCCAAGATGTCCTGTTATTCTAAGACAATATCATAATGTTCTTCCAACTCTCACACAGACCTACCATGCTTGTTCAAAGAGAAAGCTTCCAATGTTGGAGTCACTTAGCTCCTCTTGTGCCCTGGATAGAGGATGAATCTGAACATCTCAAAAGCTTTGAGACTGTATGGCAAGCCTCCAAAACTCCCAAAGCTGTCCGGTGGGGTTCCAGAACAGAGCGTCCATTTAACACCCTCCTGACCCTGGGTAACCATCCGGGGAGAAGCTGAGATGTTAAAACTAAACAGTGCACTGACATAACAAACACACATGAAGAGTGTACTCCGCCCCTGGGAGACAGCATGTGTTAAAGTAGGAATGTCTCAGCTATATGAGCTACAGAAGCAAATCGCCAGGTCTCACATCCCTAGCCCCACTAGGCAAGCTCAAGTGAACAGACTGTAGGTTCACAGCCCACCCCACCCATGCAGACCGTTCTGACAAACTTGAGCCCTCCCTGAAAGCTCTACACTCCCACCTTGTGAGAACCAACCCCCCAGCTCCCCTGCTACCTTCATCAGAAGCCCCTGGACACCTCCTGCTGATACAGGAGGCATTTTCCAGGAAGCAAGGTCAGAAGCTGTCCAGTCTCTGAGAGAGAAAGAGCAGCTCATCAACTTCCACAGAGATTCCAATCAAGGAAGCCCTATGGGGCCCTTCTATTTGTAGATCACTGCCCTGGAGGGCAACCCAACAGCCACCCCACCCTCCACTTTATACATCAGGATGGGAAGTCCTGGGTACAAGGCCCTTTAGACAATTCTTGCCTGCCGCTCAACTTTGCAGACGTAGAATAGAAGAAGCTGACAAGTTCTACCCTAATGACTTCAGGTGAACACATGACTGTCATTGTGGTCCCCCCCCCCCCATGGCGATGATGATGATGATGATGATGATGATGATGATGATGATGATGATGATGATGGAAGTTATGCCCTTGCTAGAAGATATGCTATCAGTATTTCAAATTCCGATGAGTCAACTTTGGTAGGTAGGTCTCAGGAGAGCTATCAGATAAAAACAGACTAAGCAGAAAGGCCTGGCAACCTATTTCTAAAATGCACCACTAGAATCCTGGGAAATGAGCACCCTTTGGTTATCAATGATCAGGAAGATGGGTCAGGAGACAGATAACGTAACCAGGAGGGGAAGTGACACAATAAGCACACTCACAAATGGCTTCAGACAGGAGAAATATCAACTGCCATCTCAGATTTATGTTACAATCACTGAGAGCGGCTAAGTTCAAGATCAAGACCAGGATGAATAGAAGCGCCAAAGGCAGGACCATCTAACAGGTATTGTCCCCAATTCACCAGTTGCCTTAATCATTAAACTCAGGGCTGATTCTCCAACTTGAACTTCTGGGCTAGGCTGAGATCTTCTGAGAAGAAAGGGAACGAATCTCACCCAATCACAATCCTCTCAGTCTCCTCCCTACAGCCCTAGCCCCCACCTACCTCTGCACAAATATGCTCCCACCCTGCCACTTATTCTAGAGCCTTAAAATAGAAGATCTCAGGGGTTACCAACACCTACCCAATCTGGAATCTCCTTTTTATTGGTCATCATTTTATTTTATCACAATCCATACATACATCCATTGTATGTCAAGCACATTTGTACGTTTGTTACCCTCATCATTCTCAAAACATTTGCTTTCTATTTAAGCCCTTAGCATCAGCTCATTTCCCCTCCCTCCCAGCTTCCCCCTCCCTCATGAATCCTTGATAATTTATAAATTATTATTACTTTGCCATATCTTACACTGTCTGATGTCTCCTTTGACCCACTTCCCCGTTGTCTGTACTCCAGGGAAGACGTTATACATAGATCCTTGTAATCAGTTCCCCCTTTTTACCCCCTCCTTCCCTTCATCCTCCCGGTATCACTATTCTCATCACTGGTCCTGGCGGGATCATCTGTCCTGGATTCCCTATGTTTCTGATTCTTATCTGTACCAGTGTACATTTTCTGGTCTAGCCAGATTTGTAAGATAAAACTAGGATCATGACATTGGTGAGAGAAAGCATTGAAGAACCAGAGGAGAGTTGTATGCTTCAGCATTGCTACACTGCACCCTGACTGGTTCATCTCCTCCCCACAACCAATCTATATAAGGGGATGTTACCGACAGATGGGCTTCGGTTCCCCAACCTGTATTCCGCCTCATTTACAGTGATATAATTTTTAGTTCTTTGATGCCTGTTACCTGATCCCTTTGACACCTTGTGGTCACACAGGCTGGTGTTCTTCTTCCATATGGACTTTGCTCTTCTGAGCCAGATAGCCGCTTGCTACCCTCAAATCTTTAAGGCCCCCCCCACATGCTATATCTTTTGACAGCCGGGGACCATCAGCTTTCTTCACATTTGCTTATGCACCCATTTTTCTTCAGCAATTATTCGGGAAGGTGAGCATCAGGGAAACCAGGCTAATAGAACAAAGTGTTCTTGCATTGAAGAAGTTATTGAGTTGAGGCCCAATGTCCATCTGCTGCCTTAATACTAACTCTATAAATAAATGCACATAGATTTATTTTGTCATCATATATAAATATATTTAACTATATACATACCTGTATTTAGAGCTCTGTAAATGCCCTTTGCCTCCTAGTTCTTTCTTCTATTTCCTTTTATTTTCCTTTTGTCCCACAATCATGCTCAGCTTTCATTTGGGTTTCAGTAATTTCTCTCGGTTACCTTACCTTTGATCAATCCCTACCAGGCCTCTCATCCCCTTCTTGTCACTGATTTTGGATCACTTTTTGTTCCCTGTCCCTCATCCTCTCCCATATCCCCCAGAACCATCGGTCTCAATTTTCTCCTTCAGACTGATCATCTACCGTATCTTATCTAGATAGACCTACAGAGATAGTAATATATACCCAAAAAAAGACATAGCAAGACAAAGCAACAGAAGAAAACAAAATGACAATAAGAAAAAAACAATGTCCTGAAAAACTATATAAAAATAATAATAGGGCTGAGCCCCGGTGGCATAAGTGGTTAAGTGTGGGACTGCAGCCCGCAGGGTTGGTGGTTCAAATCCAGTGGCGGCTCTCAGGAGCAGTGCTGGGCAGCGCCCATGATCACCAGTGGCAGTGATGCCCCCCCAAAAATAATAAATAATAATAATAATAATAATAATAAAAACTATTAATAAGGTCTGTGTGTTGATTTATAGAAGTGTACTTTGGTCGAGTCCAATGGGGTTCCGTGACCTGGGTCTACTCAAAGTCCTCAGGACTTTGATGCTCTGCTCCCCTCACCCTCCTGTTGCTTTGCTGCCCACCCTTAGTGCTTTGCCTCTGTGGGGTGGGGTCAGACCAGGTGCAATCCCAACACTGTTCCTCCAGTGTCCGCCATAGGGCACATGGGAGCAAATGAAGAGGGAGGAAGAGAGAGTGGAGCACATCCTGGCCCACCAAACACTGAGGATTATATCCCCGCTCAGAAGGCCAGCTCCACTATGAGACACGATGCCCCTTGCTGATCCTGGAATCTTCTTAACACTGCTCACCTCCCGAGTCCCACCCTTGAAAACAACTTATGATCAAAGCCGCCATGGTCAAGTTTTATGAACAAGCCCACCATTACTCTTCAGAAATTAATTCTTACCGGAGATTTAATCCTTGTGAATTTGTTCTTTTTTGTTTTTCCTCCCCTAACTAAAAAAACTTTTAAATGGGTCAAAAGGGAGAAAAACAGCCTAGCTATCATGCATTGGAGAGTGGATTATGGCAGACATAGTTGGGTTAAAATTTGACACTTTATCATTTGATCTCCCTTTTGACCCATTTTAATTTTGTTCCAGTTTTTAATATTTTATTTTCTATTGAATTTTGTCTTAATTTGTTATTGTTAGTTTTGCTGTTGCTTTTGTTTGTCTGATTGTCTCTTGTGGATGTCTTTCCGTATATGAAATCCAGAATAGATGAATCTAAAGTAACTGGATTAATGGTTTCTTAAGGTAATATAGCGGGGGGAGTTGGGGGGCAGGGACGATTAAAAATGAGTATGCGAGTTTTAAATGGATTACGGTACAGTTCTAAACTGATTGAGTTCTAAAACAGATCATAGTAATGATTGTACAACTCTTCCTGATATGACTGAACAACTGAATTGTATGATATGTGGACTATGTGCCAATAAAACTATTTTTAGGAAGAAAAAGAAACTCTCCCCCAAAGAAATGTGTCCTTAGCGCTGCAGACACAGGGTGTAAGTTCCATGTCTACTGTGCCCAATAGTGTGTTTTCAGACCACTGTTGATGCAAAAGTGGCACAGGGTTTATTTATGTGAGACATGAAGGCCTGAAGAGTGGTACTTCTAAGCTTTCTAAGCTTCTGAGCACAGGTGGAGGTAGATGAGACCTGTGACAGAGGAATGGATAACTAGGGAGAGCAGAGACGGATGTGGAGTGGAGGCGGGGTGAAGAAAGCTATTTGTCCTCAAAATGTCAATGAAGATCTAGCTACATATAAATATGACCTCCACATGAAGTACGTCAAAAGACACACACACAAAAGAATCAAGCTGCACTCAGTCCTCATAATCCTTTAGGAAGTAAGAAGATTATAAGTTATAAAAATGGAACCCTCTTTCATCCCTCAGGAGCCATGGTGGTAAAGTGCTGAGCTAACAACTGAGAGTTCAGCAGTTCAAACCCACCTGACGCTCCTCCAGTGAAAAATGTGACATCTGCCCCCATAAAGATTTACAGCCTTGGAAATCCCATGGGCAGTTCCACTCGGGCTATAGTCCTCGAGTCTGCCCTAACTATGAGCTGGAAATGTCGGACGACAATTTGGGTTTGGTTGGTTCAACCAGGTACCCAAGAGTTTGGTCACTGTGAGCATGAAGTCAGGAAAGCTATCCTCACAAGCTTCCCGTTGTCCAGTTGTCTCCACAACAATACATGGCCTGGTTCTGAATCACTTCACAGTTATGGCTCAATGCATAAGACGGGCAACTTGCAACCGAGAGGACTCCGAGTCTTCCAGAACGGCACCAGACAGCCTTCCGTTGTGCTCCCCAAGCTCTCCATTGGCTGCTTTTCGGAAGCACCACGGAAAGCTGTCTACATAGCAACTTGCAAGACCCCACAGAACCACACACACCGGAAGCTCATAGAGAGAAATGGTCCTGAGTCTCCCTAATTCTTCAAAGGTCGCCTGGGCAATGAGAGAATACATCTGTTGGTTTCAACTTCTGCTGCTCCAGAAGCCCTCCAAAAGAGAAAGGTGGTGGATGCTTATCTTGCCATGTTCTCTCCAGTGTCTCATTTAATCCTATGACCTCCATACTCCAGATAAGGAAATTGAGGCTGACAAATTAATTGTTTGATATTGCCAAGAGATTAGAACAGGGCTCTCACTTCAACACACACACACACACACACACACACACACGAACAAACACACACATACACCTGTTCTTCACCCTTCATGTTATCCTGTCTCTTACCACAAGCACGCAGTTTGTCCAAACCAGCTATTGGAAGCCAGCTCAAGTGACTGACAGGCCAGTGTGTGACTCCTAAACCTCACAGTAAGAAGCAGCCCCGCCTGTCACTCTGTTATCACATGGTGCTGTCTTGCATGTTGCTAGGAAACCAAAAGGTACGCCACTGGCATTTCTAAGAGCAGGGTTACTTGGTGGGCAGGTTTCAGGGGGACTTCAGGCTGAGAGCCTAGGAAGAAAGTCCTGAAAATCTAATTCACAATGTAGTCAGAGAAAACCTGATGGATCATAACAGAACATTGTTTAGCACAATGTCAGACACAATCGCAGCAGCAACCACCATGTAGCTGGGGGAGGGCAAGGCAGTGTCCCCATCTGCTATACTAAAAGTGGCCATAACAATGCAAAATACTCACCTTCCTGTAACCATTGCTGAAGAGAAAATGAGTACCTAAGCAAATATGGTGAAGAAAGCTGAAGGTGCCCGGCTATTAAGAGATATAGCCCTGGGGTCTTAAAGATTTGTAGTCAACCAAGCAGCCACCTAGCAGGGACACAACTAAGGTCACATGGAAGAAGCACACCGGCCAGTGTGATCATGAGGCGTCAGTGGGAAAAGGTATGAGAAGTTGAAAAACAAGCAACCAAATCATTGTGACGGGGCATGCAGGTAATGGAGACCCAAACCCCACCTGTAAGATAATGCGACAGTCCTTCACAGAAGGGATGGTAAATCCAAGATGTGATATATCACTGAGGAAACACATAACTGTCCTCTAGATCTTCAATATTGCCTCTACTGTTAGGATTTCTATTTATTTTACCTCATCAATCATGTTAGACTTGCATATGTCTACCTGCATAATTAAGATCATTCAGTACATGAAAGCCAAGATAGATGAACCTTCAGAAACAATAACAGGAGTAATGATTCCCTGAGGGAATGGAAAGGGAAGTTGGGGTGGGGGTGGGGGTGAGGGAGCTGACAGCATTAATGACTGTATAACTCTACTAAAGGAGAGTGACAATGGAATTGTATGTGAATGGATATATTGCAAGGTGCAAAATGCAACCAAAATTAAAGATGAGTTCTGGGATGGGGTGGGGTGGGGGGGAATAGAGGGGAGCGGATATCAAGGAGCACAAGAAGAAAGAAAATGTTTTGAAACTGACTGTAGCAGCAATTGTACAACACTGCTTGATGTGATCAAACTATGGGAAATTATGCTATCTGTAAGAGCTCCCGAGAAAATTATTTAAATAAACAAATAAATAAAGGTAGTCATTGGTGGAAGCTAATGTGATAGCAACAGAAGAAAAAGCAGGCCCACAAAGGTGAGTGGGACTACCATCTACTTGGGAGACCAGAGTGACTCACACAACCACCACCCCGGTGGGTGACCCACGGAGAGGACAGACACCATCTCAGCAGAGTGAGTGGTCAGCTGCCCTGCCAGCTGGCTGGCCACATGACCAGTCCCCAAAACCAGCTTCCAAGGTCAAAGCTAACAGAGGGTCCACAGGTAAAACGTAAGTAAACTGGCGGTGTGTTTAGAGGAAGAGAATCTTATGAACACAAAATACAGTAGGACTTGTTTATTCCTGAATCACAAAATTTAGGAATTTAAAAATACACATACCGAGTGGTCGGGCACGTTAAAGGAAGGAACACTGAAGCATGGTTTAACCATCTTGGCTCCAGGTCAATCCCAGCACCACTGACTGACACCCCACCGCGCACAGAGCAGGACTGATTTCTCTCCAGAAGGCAGCTGGTACTTTTCCAGGCAAACAAGCACCTCCCCAGACCTCACCTTTCTACAGTGCTTTGTGCTTCCCGAATGCCCCTGTACACAGTGGGGCTCTACGGCACCTCAACATTTACTGCCGCCTACAGACTCCATTAGCAGACCGTATTTCTCACCTCATTGGCTATTTGGAATATTTAAAACCAAGCTTCCACCGAGCCCACAGGCCTCGGCCCAATCAGGCACACAGATGGAACACTGTGTGCCCAGCCCGGCCCTGGGCCTGGCCCCTGTCCAAGGCAGTTGTGGGTGAGCCAGCCACTGGGCACCTCCACGTGAGGACCTTCAGGCCCTGAGAGCTGCCCTAGTGGGAGGAGCCCACATGGATGGAGGAGGAGCAGGAGCAGGGGCAGTCAAATAAAGTAAAGCAGTACTCAATACAGCAAGAATAAAATAACTCAGTAAAGCAAGGATAAAATGGTAAAGGATCGGGCTGAGCCCCGGTGGCGTAGTGGTTGTGCGCGGGACTGCGGCCCACTGGGACGGAGGTTCAATTCCAGCAGTGGGGCTGGGCCTCCTACTCCCACCACCGGAGAGCAGTGATGTCCTAAAAAAAAAAACTAAAAAAAAAAAAAAAAAAATGGTAAAGGATGAAGAAGAGGGGTCACAGCACAAAATTCTTAGGACGTCTCCACATGGTGGAGTGGCCAATGACGCCCCACAGAGAGAGGTGTCCCCAGTACTACTCCAGTAGCTGTGTGTGGCCTTATTCGGAAACGGAGTCTTGGCAGACATCATCAAATTAAGAGAATTAGGATGGACCCTAATCCAATATGAGTTGTTTTTTTAAAATGAGTAGAAACACAGAGGCAGACACAGGAAGAATGTCATGTGAAAACGGAGGTAGAGATTGAAGTAATCCACCTACAGGTCAAGTAACGTCAATAGTTGCTGGCAACCACTAAAGCTACAAGAAAGGCATAGACCTAATTCTCCCCGAGAACCTTCAAAGAGGACATGGTGATCATGGATTAATTATTTTGTGTCCATCCAAAATAGATGTGACCTTGTGGAAAACAGGCTATTTGGCAGTCATGTTGATATAACGAGGTCATGAGGCGATGACATAATCAACCTCGATGGCAGGATCTCATGTGATCATCCCATCCACTGTAAGAGAGCGAGAGTGAGATAGAAGACCCTTACTCAGGTCTCAGCTTTGATCCAGCATATGGGAGTTTCCCTGGAGAGTGGCTGAATGAGGTTTTTAATCTAAAAACAAGGATAAAACAAGGGAGAAGCCAGCAGAAAAAGGACTCCTACCAAGAACAAACAGCTTGGACCACAACATGCCTTTTGAACCCAGGGTTCCTGTCCTGACCATCTCCTGGACCCAGGTAGATTGATGCAAGATGCATGGAGATTTCCAAGGACTACTGTGCCTACAGATGCTCTCGGAAGGCAGGGACCTTCCCCTAGTCTAGAGCAGAGAGAGGGAGCAAGTCTTCTTCTCTGGCTGGCACCCTGAACAAAGTCGTCCAGCTTCCTACACAAAAGAGTACACTTGTTTGCTACAGTCATCTACCTGTGGCATTTCTGCCACAGCAGTACTGTGGCTAAGCAGACTGTGGCACAAGGAGGGCGGAGAGCTGCTCTAACAAATACGCACACTGTGGGGATGCTTTGGAAGTGAGTAAGGTAGAGGCTGAATGAGTGATAGCAGCACTGGATAACTAAGGCAGCTAGGGGGTTACAGGGGGCGGCACTTATTCTCCATGTCCCTGTTGCTAATCGTTCACCCAGGAAATTCTCGATAGACCCATTATTTTCCCATCACTTTAAAATGAAAGCAAAGCTGAGTGGGATAGGGCTAATGTGCCAACCTGGCCAATAGGCACAGGTGGGGTCAATCAGGTCGCAGTTTGATTGGAGGACAAAGAGATAAAAGGTTCTTCAAGGTCCGTGGCGATTGCAGCATGCTGCTGCTCATTTCTCTGCCTCAACCTGTGAGCTACATTATCTGTGGACAATGCTAGACCTTGAGGCTCCCTCAAGGCCTGTTTCAGCACGCTGCTGGTGCATACATTGCTTGAGCTTGAGGATGGTGGGCCTGTCACCTTGCATGGCTTGGCTTTCAATATCCCATCTGGGCCTGCTTCGCTAAGCTCCCAAACTACAGACGGTGGCTGACCCACCTGCAGTTTGTTGCCTGTGGGCAAACTTTGCTTGCCTTGCCCAAGGAAAGACTCTGTCGTTTACTTCCTTGACCTTGGAACCGGGCTGCCCTTGTGAGTTGAAGGACTTTCAATATATTAACCGTCCCATGGAAATGAGTTGAACTGAACCATCTGCACCGCAATTAGTCTTAATTGGCTGTAATGTTCCTTCTCACTGTATAAATCTTGTATATGTGTGTGTAATCTTATATACATATGTAATCTTATGTACATATAAAGATAGATCATAGATAGATATAAGTATCCTGGTTTTGTTTCTCCAGAGATCCCTGTCTAACACACTCAGTGTACGGATTCTTCAACAATCCATGAAATGTGCGAGTCAGGTCAAGCTCTGGGATAAGAAGACTATCTGAAGCCCAGTGGAGTCTGGACAGAGGTTGGCCAGCCCCCTAAGACCTGGTTCTCTGCTGGCACCTACCAGAGCTATGAGGCACCAAGGCCCTGTAATTGGCTATCCAAAGCTGCCTGAGAAGGCTGCCCTCCCCAGGCCTTTTTCTCCTTCTCACTGCTGAGATCTCTCAGAGCTCAAACTCTCTCTCCACCCTTTTCCCATAAGAAGAGAAAAAGCCAGCAGCCTCGTCTTCTCAGCAGGATAGAGGGAGTAAGGTTCCACCCAACACATCCACTAAGGAGGATACTCACTACTCATTATGTCTCTGAGTAAGCACAGAACTGAAGGCCTAAAGCTGACAGTCCCCGTACAAGGGGCAGGAGTGACCAAATTCTAGCAGTGGCTTGCCCTCAGGACAGATGGAGACACACAAACAGGTTAAAAGCTGACTGTGGGCATCCAGCAAAGAAGGAATCGAAGGCTTGGTGGAGATAATGGATGTTATGAATTGACATGCAAGTGCAAGCCCTAACCTTTATGAATCATGCACTGTTTGGAGAAATGGGGTTTTCCCCCCATAGGTTTTATTAATTAAGTCAATGCACCTGGGTAGTTCTAATCCTAATCCTGTCTCAGTGATGTCTTGTAAAAATGATAGAGTGGATGAGTTAGCCTGTTGTTAAACTACTAAAAATATAACAATAACATAAGATTTCATCATTGAAAATCTGTATTAGGCCAGGTTGTCTACAGAAACCAATTCAATGTTACCTATATAAAAAAGGGCTTTATATCAAGAAGTAACCTTATATTAAGAAGGCCTCCCAGCCCAGTCCAACTCAAGTCCTTAAATCTGCTGCCAAGCCAGGGTCCTCTTGCGACCCGCATAGCTACAGATGGATATGCGGAAGAATAAAGCATGAAGGAGGGAGATCATGGGGCGCTGGGTCGACTCCCATGGGTCCAAAGTCAGTGGGCACAAGGCTGGGTGCCTATGGCTCTCAGGGTCAGGCGACCCATGTGGAGTGCCCAGCAAGCATGTAGGCCCAGTTGCAGTGTTTCTCACTCTTAAGAGAAGTGCATCGCCACCCCTCAGAGGCATTAATATGCTACTACTTAATTAGCAGGCTGAACTCTGGCCCTCGTTGACATCATATCTGGCCACCCAAAAAATCAAGAATGTGATGGCCTCCTCGATTGCCGTCAAAATTCCCTTTAAGCTCAATCAGTTGGGATGGTTTTCTAACTCAGGAAGGCGGGAATCAGTGCCTGTAGATAGGTAGCCAGGCACAAAGCATCCCTGCTTTAGACGAGCAATGGAGCATGAGGTTTCAGGGGATGGTCTGATAATCCCTGGAGAAATGTAGGTCTAAATAATTGTTTCCTGTGATCTCTGCAAACCTGCTTTCTGTCACACCAGCTGGGGTTTATAACTTGCTTGATTTTCAAAGCAGTCTGGGGGTAGCAAACCCCACTGTTTCCTTCTGTCTGTCTTTAGTTCCTCAAATCAACCTGGTCTGTTTGGGGCTGAAACAGTGACAGACGGTTCCAGACCTTTGTCCCCAGCAACAAAAACAGTAGAAAGGTCACACGGGGGGGAGGGGTCCAGAGGTGGGGACACGAAACTGGGTTGAGAATTGCCTAGCACTGGGACTGCCCTGGGCTGCCTGACGGGGTCAAACATTTACTTGGCAGCTTAGTGCTTAGTCACAGAGGCACCAGAGCTCCTCTAATAATAAACCAAATCGGGGAGTCAAGGCCCCCTGTGGACAATGGGACACCCCCTTACAGGGGAGGCATGGGGATGAGACAGGCCAGTCAAGGTGCAGTGAGGTGGCGATGAAGCACACAACTTTCCTCTACTTCCTGAAGACTTCCTCCCCCCAACTATCATGGTCCCAATTCTACCTAACAAATCCATCTGGACTGGAGGAGGTGCACTGGTGGAGATGGGAACTGGAAATACGGGGAACCCAGGACAGATGGACCCCTAGGGCCAGCAGTGAGAGTGAGCCACTGGATGGATGGAGGGAAGGTGAGGTACAGAAGGGGAGCCAACTACAAGGATCTTCACATAACCTCCTACCGGGAGAACAGATATTGGAGGAGTGGGCGAGGGGAGACATTGGGCAGTGTAAGATATGACAAATAAATAATAATTTATAAAGTATTGAGGGTTTGTAGGGGAGGGGGAGCAAGAATGGAGGGGAAAGGATGAGAAACGGGTAGCCAGGGCTCGAGTGGAAAAGCAGATATTTGGAGACTGATGACAGCAGCAGGCAGGTGAAGGTGCTTGGCACAATATAGGTATTTATGTATTGTGAAAAGTGATGGATGAGCCCCCAATAAAATGATTTTTAAAAAAGAGAGAGAATAAACCGAACAAAGACCAAATCCACTGCCACTGAGTCGTCTGACTCTGGGAGACACCACATAAGGTTTCCAAGGCCACAGAGAACTCTGTGAGAGCAAGTCACCCCTTCTTTCTCCTGAGGAGCAGCTGGTGGGCTTAGGCTGGACTTTGTGGCTCACTCCCCTCAGCACGGCCTGGGCTCCAGTCAGCATAGACTGGAAGAAGAGGAAAGCAGTACAAAGTAGTGCAGAAGGAGCCCTTATCAGGTGCTGGGTCTATTCAAAGCATTTGTAGGTGTTAGCACCTCACTGCAGCCTGTGAGGCAGCCAGCGACTATTATTATCCCGGGTGACAGGTAAAGAGACTGAGGCCCAACGCCAGGTAATAATTGCTCAGCAATCAGTGGCTAAGCAGGTAAAGACAATACAAGCAGTCCAGTTACTGACCAGAGCCACCCCTCATGACTGTGCCTGGGTCAGGTGAAGTCTGTGATGATTTGAGACTTGGAATGGGATTTAAATGCAAGGGGCTAAACAGAGCGATTTGTCAGGGCTACTGACCCCAGGAACCCTCATGCACTCAAAGACAAAGTCTTATCCAGTGCCTCCAGCCCCCAAACAACTGCCCCTTGGCAGTTGCCAATCTATGCCCACCTTGGGTTAAGCTGGCAATGCCAACTTAACAAAAGGTACCGTGGAAAGGGTGGGCCAGGGACAAATGTCACGCCAAGACACTTGGGCTTCACTAGCAAGCAGAGGAGCTCTGGGTTCTAAGGCAGGAGTGATGTGGAGCAGGCATGTTTAAGGGGACAGCTGACCTCCATGCAGAAGCAGCCAGAGGAGTGGAAGAGGGAAGTTGAAATGACAGGGGAGCGGGGCAGACAGCCGGGAGAGAGCATTTGGGAGGGCCTGAGCCAGAGAAGCATTGCAGGGCTAGGAGCAGAGAAGCAACAGGGAAGGGGAGACATGAAGATATAAAACGGCAGGCTACTTTTTAATGAAAAAGGGACAAAAACAAGTATGCATTCAATTATGTCTATCAACTCACCTACAAGAGCTTATCAGACCCCAGGGCAGGCCTTGCCCAGAGGTAGAGAGACCATGGAGTACAGCAGGGATGGGGGGTGCACAGCCAGACTTCATGTGTGTTCTTCTGGTTTGATCTGCACACTGTGCCAAGACATTACTTATGTCGAAGAATGAACTGAAGAAGTAAAAGGGAATGTTTAGGAGGTAAACAATCCAAATGGCAAATCACAAAAGCAAAGCAGTGAAATCAAAAACAAAACAAAAAAATTGTGTTTACAAAAAAATGTATCTATGATGTTAGAAATCAGAAATGAAGTGACCTTTGGAGGACAGATCAGCCAGCATCTTCCAGAGAAACAGATGTATGTACACACAAATACACACACACAGTAATGTCTGTGAAAAAAACAATGAAACATGATCATCAGGCCTCCAATATTTTCCACCTGTATCAGTCGTGTTGCTTCTCTATTTGTGAAAGCTATTCGAGTGTCCCCTCCCTGGTAGCTGCTGCCTGGTTCCAGCTTTTGTAGACTTTGTGCATGTGCAAATATACACATGCCTACGTGTCACTTGACCAACACACCTGAGCTGTCCACCCGGTTTCCGAGGGTGCACACCGTTACAGGAGCGGACAGTCCTATCTTTTTCCCAAGTAGTTAGTGGGCTCTAATGCCAACCAGCAGTGAGCGGTCAAACCCTTACCCAGCAAGCAGCATCTCCAGGGCTCCGTATACACGCTCCACAAACTTTGTGGAGAGATCCCGTGCTTCCAGGGGTCTTCTGAAGCCCCTTATGTGTGCTGGATTGGCAAAACAAAGCATACGCATTCGCACATTTTCCAAGGAAGCTTCCACAAGCTTATAGCAAAAATGGGGTGAAAAAGAGCACGGCGTTTCCCAGGAACATTTTTTAAAGTCCCCTCGTATATACAAAGAGATGCATTTCCAGAAACTGGTCCATGCGATTGTGGGGGCTGGCAGGGGCACTTGGGCCAGATGACTCTCTTAGTCTTGAGTCAGAAATTTTATTTCTCCTGGAAACCTCAGCTCTTGTTCTGTGCCATCAACTAATAGGCGCCCACCCACTGGGTCTGTACTTAAAGTGAATTGATTACCAAAAACCTGCCCACAAAGAGGCTAGTGTTTTACCCTACCTGCGGGCACCCTGCCAGGGAAAATGGAAGGTAACCATTACCAAAGGCACTTTCTGGGGTACCCGAGGCTCTGCTCTTTCTCCAAGTGAGCACCAGCTACACAACAGTGCTCGGTGTTTCAGAATTCACCAAGCGGCCCAAGTACAATAATCATCTTTCACCAGGCAGGCTACAATCCCATTTCTATCATTTTATTATTATATTTTTACTTTTAAATCATTTTATTGGGGGCTCTTACCGATTTATAACGTTTCTTACATCCATTATATCAAGCAAACTTGTACATAGGTTGCCATCATTTTCAAAACAATTTATTTTTTCTTTCATGTCCGTCTTTTTAAACAAATGTACACATGCACCAATTTTGGTGAAGCGTTTCTCCCCTGCAGATAGCATCGTTGACATCCGTTTGCTGTCTGATGATATCGAGAATTGCCCCATGCCAGGCAGTTCTGTTGAACAAAGCACACAAAAGGTGCTTTAGAGGGAAAGAGAATATTTTTTTCAAAAGAAATATGAATGGAACTCCAGTTTGATCGCTGTGCTTAATGCTCCACAATTCAGTCCCACCGTCAAGGGCAGAGACTGGAGGGGCAGGCAGTGGGAGGGAGTCCTGGAAACACTTGTGTGAGTCCCTCACCGAAATCAAACACCAGAAATGGATTTTCCAGGAGACGTTGTGCAAAAAGGAGGCCTGCCCTCATGCAGAGACAGGCAGCACCTCATACCTCATCACCTTGACCCCCTCCTTCCCGGCACCTACCTTGCCCTCATAATAGAAACCCCAGATTTACACAGGTGTTGTCGTGGCCAAAGGGGCCCTTAAACAGGAAACCCAGGCGGCCTCACAGAACTGGCTGTCAAGTCAAGGTCACAGGGTCGAGTGGTCCCTAGAGTCCTGGAGTCTGCTGTATTTCACCTCGCACACACTTAAAACACCCACTGGCCTGCACATGCACCACATGAATAAACTCCCCAACAGGAAATCTCGCCTGTTCTCTAACAGCCTCGCCAACATAAAACACCTGTACCCAAGCTGCTGACTGAGGGGGGAACAGAGAATGGTGATTCTTCCATCAACACTTTGCCCAGCCTAGAGGGGCCATGTGCTCCCTAGAGAGCAGTGGTCTCGGCGGTCAAAGGGGCAGTTCTCCTCTCTTCGACGGGGTCACCATCCTCGGAAATCAACTGCACCATCGTCAGGCAGGCTGATGAGCACCAGGAATCTCTGCTGGCAAAATGGGTCCAGCATGCTGCACACCCAAAGACTAAGGATTCGAATTCATCCCCCAGAAGCCCTGAAAGAAAGGACCGTCGACATGTTGTTTTGTTTTTTACAAAACCAGCCACTATGGAGCACAGCTCTAATCTGAAACACCTGGGCTCAATTCAACCGGTACAGCACATTGGGCTGCGATCTGCAGGGTTGGCAGTTTGAAACCACGAGCCACTTCTCAGAAGAAAGATGACACTTTCTATGCCCATACATGGTTACACTCTCAGAAACTCAAAGGAGGCCGTTCTACCCGGTCCAATAGGGTCATCAGGAGTCAACATCAGCTCAAAAGGCAGTAAGGAGTTTTGTTTGTTTGTTTATAACCAATGTGGATATTAAATAAGTTAGGCCAGAGAAGAATCAATCCATTTGAATTATGGTGCTGGCACAGAATGTTGAAAAGTCCCACAGACTGACTGCCAAAAGAACCAACAGACCTTTCTTGGAAAAAGTACAGCCAGAAGGCTCTTTGGAGGCAAAGTGGCTCGACTTTATCTCACGTCCTTTGGACATGTTGTCAACAGAGACGGGTCCCTGGAAAAGATAATCGTGCTTGATCCAGTAGAGGATGACTCTGGATGAGATGGATATGACACGGGGGCTGCGACCGTGGGCTCACACACACACCAACAATTGTGATGCTGTGACTCAAAACCAACCTGACTGCACACAGCCACCACCACACAACAAATTCTGAAACAACAGGAGAGGGTTATAGGAAATCATGATTTCAGAAAAGTTCATTCAACGTATGAGAGTAAGTCAATTCAAAGAAAACATCTAAAGACAGAAGGGTGATTGCTAAATTCAAATCAAGAAGAAATGAATAAGAGGTGCTCGCTTCGGCAGCACATATACTCAAATTGAAGAATAATGAAGAGCGGATGCCAAGAGCTCAAGTGGAAAGGAAAGTTTTCAAAAGGATGATGGCAACAGATGTATAAATGTGCTTGACACACAGATGGATGTATGAATTATGGTAAGAGCTGCATAAGCCCTCAATAGAATGACTTAAAAAAAGACATGATGACAATAATATACAATTCATCAACGATTCACCAGGGTGGGAGAGTGAGGAAAGGAGGGGGAAAAAAAGAAAAGCTGACTCCCAGGACCCAAGTAGAAAGAAAATGTTTGGGAAATGTTGACGGCAACATACCTACAAGTGTGCCTAATACAACTGAATGACAGATTGTCATAAGATTTGTGGAAGTCGCCCAATACAATGATTAATAATAAGCAAAACTCAAATCAAGATCTAGGGTGTCACACATCCCATATCCTGGAAATTTACCCAAAGGCAAAAAACTTTTCTAAAAAAGTTCAACATAAGGGCTGAGCCCCGATGGCATAAGTGATTGGGTGTGGGACTACAGCCCATGGGCTTGGCAGTTCAAATCCAGCAGCAGCAAGTCTGGGTAGCTCCCACGACCACCAAAGAGCAGTGATGCCTAAAACTAAAAAACTAAAAAAAAATTTTTTAAGTTCAAAATACCGCTAAAATGGTGACTGAGAAAGTGACAACATAAATATCTACTGCAGGAGGGAGGGTGGTTAAATGGCTAAAGGCCCCTAGTAGCATGGTGAGTAAAGCACTCAATTGCTAACCAAGAGGGCTGTAGTTCAAACTCCTCCATCAACTGTCATAAGGGTCTGCAACCTGGGAAAGCCGAGGGGTAGTCCCACTCTGTCCCACAGGGTCGCTGTGAGTCAGGATGAACTTGACCAGAAAGACTCGTTAAGTAACTGACCCACTCTTGGGACTACTGTGAGTAGCAACCCGGGCTGTGTGGCTGTTAGATACACATATGATGCAAGGTTACATGAAAAGATACAAAAAACAAAGTTGTATCGGTGCAAGAGGTATGAAGTCAGAAAATGCATGCAAAAAATTAGAGGAAAGAAAACAGAGAAAGCCAAAAACAATGTGTCTATGGTAGCAATGTAAGACAGTGCTTCCTTTTTAGTATTTAGTATTTGGCAGCTAACCACAAGGTTTGAGGTTTAAATCTGCCCAAGCGGTGCTGTAAAATAAGGCAATCTATTTTTAAAAATCAGTCATGGAAAACTCACTCTGTGGTGCACAGTTCAAATCTGACACACATGGGGTTGCCATGAATCTGAATTAATTCAATGGCCAATGTACTAGTTCTCTGATTTTTCAAAAACAGATTGCCATGGTTTTTTGTCCTAGGCCTGAAGACTTCTGAATGGCCTTGAATTTTCAACTTTTTGAAACCGAGCAGCCAAGCACCTAACTGTGTCACAGAACAGAGAGATCTAAGTCCCAGCAAAGTCAAAAAGTCATCTGTGAGCCTTACGCATCTATAGGCCTGATACAAAACTCACGGTATTAAATTATTCAACTTGACACATGTCCTAACCAAGACCTCCAGTTCAAAATTCCATAAAATAACTTTTCCAAATTGGGAAAACCACACCTTGGTGAGGCACTTACATAACCTCCTGTCAACTTGAGGAAAGAGTAGTGTCAAAGCCTGTCAATCAGGTTATAGCCAATGAAGCTTGTCTGTGGAGATGGATTCTGGGAACACACACTCCTGTCTTCCTCCCTGAAGGGGCGCACACATTCTCTCTGCTACTCATTCCTGTTGACAAGCATAAGAAGCTACACTGATGTAGCCAGAGCCACGGAGCTGAGGAATCACATGGAGACACACGCCAGAACTGGGATGCTTCCACAGCCATGGGATCCACAGGATTTTCCACCCACTGGCCTCTGATCTTCCTGCATTTGGCGTCGTTGCATGGGTTGCATGAGTCTGAAGAGGAATTTATAGACTGAGATCGAATATATAGGATAATATGAGATTCAAGGACTTGACCTGGACTGAGTTGGATGTTTTGTTAATATACAATTACTCTTTATATAAAGTTCTTTCTTATATACATGAGTGTCTCTGGATGTGTATCTCTGGTCAACCCAGACTAACACCCTGATGTTTGAAGATTTCTATGGCTTCCCATAGTAGGAAATGTCAAAGCTTGATTTCCTTAACAACTTCAACTCAATATCCAAGGCCACACCTTATGCCCTTGGAACCAGTCTTCCCCAGCCTCTGTACCAGTATGGGAGTCTGTGCTGCAGATGGGACAATGAAAAGGAGGTGTGAGCACTAGAAGAACCGTAAAATCACTGTTCCTAACAGGAATGGATTCAGAACTACTGCATTATAGACTCTGAGAACATTTGTTGCTATAGCAGTAGTAGCTGTTGTTGTTGTTGTTGTTGTTGTTGTTGTTGTTGCTGGGTGCTGTCTATTTAATTCTGACTCATACGATGCTACACACAAGACAAAAACTTTGCCCAGCCCCATGCATCCTCTCAGTGATTGCTAAGTTGAAACCTACTTTTGCTGCCACTGAGTCCTATATCATTCCAGCATGATCCTCTCCCTAAGGTTATCATTGGCCAGTTTTCCAGATGTTGATGTTCAACCCCTTTTTTTCAGTCTGTCTTAGTCTGAATGCTCCACTGAACTCTGGTCCCCCATGAAGGAGCCTGGTGATATTTGAGGTAACCCCGTATCACAGAAACACGCAAGTCACCAGAGTACAGCAGAGTGGACCTATGGCTTATGGCAATAAAAATTCAGAGACCATCTATAAGGAGTGATTTTACCACTCTCATGCAAGTAGATTTAAGTGGTCCTGATTCTTAAAAATGGCTAATTGGAATTTCTAGAATCTCAGACAAAAAAATTTCAGGTTCTTTCCCCACCCCACCCCCCGCCCCGCCACCACCAACATTCTTCATGTGTACAAATGCCATGATATCTGTTATGTTTAGCATACTGCTCAATCATTAAAACAATTCATTTCCAAAATTGCCCATTATCCTCCACAGAAGCTCAGTGGCTCTTAAGCAGGGAAAAGGCCACGTTCTTAATTTCGACCAGTCACTACTACAATGTCCACTTGGTTTTTAAAACATCTCCTCCAAAGCAATCCCAGGAGATGGCCATTTGGACATTAGTACTTAAATAGAGCTGAAATCATGCAACCAGCTCCCACAATCTCTCTCCATTAAAGGAATTAAAACGGTTTGACACAATTGGTGAGCACTCACTGGGCCAAGGTTGCAGGCTGATTCAATCCTCAAATGAAAGCAATGAGCTGTGAGGAGTGGGGAGATGGCGCATGAAAAAAAAAACACAGTGAAATTTTTTAATTCTATTTTTAAATAATTAGATTGATAAATTGTTTAGTTAAAAGAAAAGACATCCCTACGAGACTTTGATTTTTTTTTAAACAACATGGAATGTTTAAAGCTCAACTGATATAATTATTGAGTTGAAATGATAATTTCTAATCACAGATTTCAAGGTGAGATAATTATTCCAACTCCCATGACATTTTTCTAAACCGCCACAGGGGACCTTGGAACACTTTTTTTCTTTCTACTCTCTTCTGTGCTCAATAAACTTGTTTAAGAGGAATACCACTATAAGGATCACCCAGCAACATTTCTTCTCTGCAATTTTAATCTTAGCAAAATTCGGGGGCAAGGATGGTCGTCTCATGATAGAGTTGTTAGCAATATCTAAAGTTATAAACTGACAGAGTTTTCGCAAGCACAAAGAATCTCAAATGCCTAAAATGACTCTCCAGTTTTTTTTTAAGCTTCCTATCCTGAAACAGAAAGATGCCTTATTAAAAAATTCAAGGTAAAATAAATGTTGAAAGACAGTTTACTCCCCAAAATCTTGAAAACATGAGATCCTCTCCTAGATAAAGATTCAAATAAATAACCTGTATTTGTGTTTAAATTTTGATTAAAATTTAAATACATGACCAGCAATTTTATTTGTTTGATTCGTGTCTTGATTTCCAAGTGCTATTGTGGGTAGCTTTACATAACAGACATGTATTTTCTCACAATTAAAGAAGCTGAAAGACAAAATCAGGTCTTCAGCTTTGTCAGTTCTTTCCTTCTACAGAGACCTGTGTGTTCCTTGATGCGTCAATAATCTTCATATAGGATGTATCTTTCATGCTGGTCTAGTCCACTCTTTTTACAACTCAGAAGTGATGAGATCTAGGACCCAGCCTTACACTGGATTGAGTCCACAGTGGATGGGGATGGCATTATAGAAGGTGGTTCCATGACATCATATTACATTATGGAAAGTGACTATATTACATTATATTCCAATAGATTTGAGAGGGACACAATGTAACCCTTCTTCATTTGAATGACATATTTCTCAACCTCAGCACTACGGACTTTAAAGGTCAAATATAGTAGATGGGCGGGGGCAGCTGGTAGGAAGGGCTCAAATAGAAAGTAAATGTTTAGAAAATGATGATGGCAATACATGTACAAATATGCTTGATACTATTGATGTACAGAATGTTATAAGATGTAAGAGCCCCCAATAATTTTTTTAAGGCCAAATAATTTTTCATTAATAGGAGCAATGTGAGAGATGGCGCAGGATCCCTAACCCCAACTCAGGAGCACCTCCTGAGCGTGGTCACCAAACATGTCTTCAAAGGTGACCAACAGCCAATGGGAAGGGAGCAAAATCACCCTCCGTGGGGAATTCCTGTGCCAGTGGAACCCAGCAAACAGTAGCAAAACTCCTCCCAAAGTGTGATGTCTGGAGATAGCTCACGTCCAAGTTACTCTACAAGTCATTTCTTCAAGTAGCATTAAGAAGTGGAATAACCACATTATTGACAGTTTCTTCAAGTTGCATTGGTAAATGAAATAACCACCTTATTCACTGTTTCTTAGGTCAACTAAAGACTGATTTTTTTTTTTTTAGTGTAAAAATCCATGCTTTGAAAGAAAATGTTTCCCAAGTTCTTTCTCAATTTAAAATTAGTCATGTCAATAGCATACTATCACTCTATGGAGGGGAAATTAGCAGAGTTATACCTAAATCAGCATTCTTATTGATTCTCAGTTTTTAAAAACAACCGATCTGCCTAGTGAAGCAAGTCTGCTGGCATTATGCACCATATATATACACTTGTATAAGCCGAGTTTTCAGCACATTTTTAATACAGTTTTTGTGGTAAAATTAGTGGCCTTGACTGGTATGGGGGTCGACTTATACTTGAGTATATGCAGCAGTTCGTCAAGTTTCGGTTCTCCGTCTTTGTTTTGCATGCTGCCATTAAACACACAACTATTTGGTCTCTATCCCCTCAAAGGAAAAGAAAAAACGGAAACTGAAAACTCAAGAGAAGAAACTGAGTCTGTAAGAACCACTGCTTTACCTTTCTTGAGAACAGAAAGTCTACCTAGTACCCAACTATCACTCCCTATTGTTCTCAGCAGAGTCCCCAGGGAGGGATCACAAAGGAGTGGGAGGAAAATTATGGAAAAGAAATCTTGGGCTGAGCCTCGGTGGCTTAAGTGGTTGAGTGTGGGACTGCGGCCCCCAGGCTTGGCTCTCAGGAGCAGCGCTGGGTAGCTCCCATGACCACCAGAGGGCAGTGATGCACCCCCAAAAAAAATAAATTAAAAAAATAATTCTTACTCACTCCAGACTTACTGAACTGGTTGAGACTATTAGATTCCTGAGAGATACAAACGTCAAACCCTGAACCAAAACGATCCCCTGAAGTCAACGTTTAGCTAAATAACAGATTGAAGAATATCACCATGAATACGCCATTTCTTTTTTAAAATCAGCTGTGAACAAGACCAAATGACCAACAATTATTCTAAAACAAAGCTAAGAAAGTAGAGGGGCAGGGAAACAATACTGAAAACAGAACAAGAATAACAAAATATAATAATACAATGTGGGCACACTATGAGAAAAAAATGTGATCAATGTCACTAAGCAATCTGAGTAAAATCCATTCAATGGAAATGAATATGCTCTGTAAACTTTCACCAAAAACTAAATATTTTTAAAAATAAAACTACAAAAGGCACCATGAAGAAAATGATTGGGGAGAGGGAGGAAGGGGGGTATCAAGGCATCTGACAGCCCCCAGCAGGAGAGAAAGCTTAATATATATGTGTGTGTGTGTGTGTGTGTATTTATGTACACACACACACATATATATATAACTTAAATTTTTATTTTCTTTATCATTATTTATTAGCAGCCCTGTTGGCAGAGTGGTTACTCATTGGGCTGCTAATTACACAGTCCACTGGTCAAAGTCAGCTCCACTCCACCGGAGAAAGGCAAGATGTTCTCCTCCCATAAAGAAGAACAGTCGCGGAATCCCACAGGGGCCCAAAGGGCCTCTCAATGGCCGCATGTGGCCCGCGGGCCACAGTTTGAGGACCCCTGCTACATTATTATCAAGCGAAATGTCCTTCTCCAGGGGGTGATCCCTCCAAAGTAGATGTCCAAAGTTTTACTACCCCTTCCAAGGAGCATTCTGGCAGTACTTTTTCCAAGACATAACATGCTGGTTCTTCTGGCAGTCTATGGTATATTCAAAATGCTTTTCAAACACCATAATTCAACGGCAGCATTTCTTTTGTTTCTCTTACCCATTGTCCAGCTCTCACATGCATATTACGCAAACGAAAATACCATAGCTTGGGTCAGGTGCATCTTAGCCCTTGTGTTAGACTGGGTTGATTACAGAAATAAATCCAGGCCCACTCGTGTATGTATAGGAACGAGCTTTATATCAAAAAGTACCTGTGTATTAAGAAAACATCCCACCCAAGTGCAGATCAAGTTGCTATGTTTGAAATTAGCCCATATGCCGATACCAGTCTATAAATTCCTATTCAGACTCAAGCAACACATGCAATGACGCCAAATGCCAGAAGACCACAGGCCAGTGGTGCAGTAAGCATCTCAACACTGGCATGGATCTCCCCATGGCACACCCAGCTCCAGGGCTATGGATGCCATCAGCATAGCTCCATATGGCTCGTCAACAGGAATATGAAACAAAGAGTGTATGCCCCTTCATCTATGAAGACAGGAGTTCCCAGGCTAGACTCTGCCCCTTTGTTCAAGTTGACAGATGATGTGACTGCCACAGTCCTCAAAATAACACCCTTGTTCTTTTAACACTTTAATAGAGATTGTGCAGTAGAGCTGCCTAATTGAAAGCATCACTGGCCTTCTTGTGACTTCCATGAGTGTTGGCTGTGTGTCCAATGTTTTCTCCATTTTTATTGTATTCCATATTGGTTGAGTTATGAGGATTTTTTATTTTCTTTACAGTGACTTATAATCCACACCCAATATTGTAGTCTTTGACATTTATCAGTAAGGTCTTCAAGTCTTTTTGGTTTCTGCATATGCAGGCTCTAAGTGGTCCTCCAGTAAAAAAAATACACAGGTGAAGTCAATAATAATTTATCATTTATCAAGAGGCCATGAGGATGGGAGGGGGGATGGTAAAAAGAACTGTTACCAAGAGCTCAAATAGAATGTAAATGTTTAGAAAATAATGATGGCAACATATATACAAATACACTTGATACAACTGATGTGTGGATTGTTATAAGAGCTCTGAGAGCCCCCAATAAAATGATCTTAAAATTACATATATATACATATATATGTATACATATATAAAGAATTCTTCCAATTTCATCATTGAAAGACAAATAGCTACTTATAAATGGACCATACTTCAATACTAAGTGGATTTATGGCATCAGTAAACCCACAGTTTTGGAATCAATTCTAACTCATAGCAGCCTCTATACGGGTTTCCAAGCCTGTCAATGGTTGTGGGAACAGACAGCTTCAACATGCCCTGGAGGAACCACTGCTTGGTTTCCACCACCAACTTGGCAGTTAGCAGTGCAAGGCACACGCAACAGCATGACCACCTCAAGAAACTGTCAGCATCAGTAACAACAAGGGAAATGTAAACTCAAAGCACAATTAGATACCATTTCAGACCCACCAGGAAGGCCATAATGAAAAGACAGGTAATGACAAGTGGTGGCACGAATATGGGGAACAAGGAGCCCTTCCACACTGCTGTGAGATAGAGAGCAAAGTGGTGCAGCTACTTCGGCAAACAGTCTGATCGTTTTTCTTTTCTTTCCTTTTTTCAGTCTGATAGTTTTTCAAAGGGTGAAACAGAGATCCACAAGTCCATTCTTACAGACAGATGCAAGAAGACTGTAACCATATATGCATATATTTTTAATTATACAGAAATGTCCACAGCAGCATTATTCTTAGCAGCCCAAAAGGGGAAAGAACTCAAAAACCCATCAGCAGATGCCTCTAGAAATGAAGCCTCGCATGGAATTACAAAGGAACATGAATCAGACACCAAGAGGAATGAAGTGCATGCTAGAACATGGGCGGACCTTTAAAACAGCAGGCTAAGAACCTGTTTCAAAAGACCACAGGTGGTGTGATTTCATTTACATGAAATGTCCACAATAAGCCAATCTGAAGAAAGTAGATTTGTGCCAGACGGTGGAGGAAATGTCAGAGGAGGAGACTGACTGCTAACAGGTATGGGGCTTTCTTTCATGGACGATGAAAATCTAATGTTGATCATGATGGTGCAAAACTTTGCAGATATGTCAGAAATCACTGCATTGTTTGTACACTTTTAGGAGGTGGATTGTATGAGAAATGAATTATGTCTTATTTTAAAGCTGCTATGAAAACAATCTATCATCAAGGCAGAGATGATTTAATAGGCTCACAGAACAGAGAGTAAACGTTGCCAGCCCTCGTAGTTCCAGAGACTGGGGGCGTAATGAGGAAGAAACTGAGGGGAAAGAAGACTGAGATCCTGATATGCTCATGTTACAAAAAGGGAGTTAAAAGTCACTGGCATCAGCTAATGAAATTAAACTTGAGGTCTATGTAAGTAATGTCAAGATTTAAGGGAAATCAATAGCAGAACCATAAATATAATTATCAAATATCTGAGGAAGGAAGGAAGGAGCGAAGAGGTGGGCCAAATTGTCATTGATCATAACAGCCAATAAGTAGAATTACATATACAGGGGGGAGCTTCAAAGAATTTGTGGGGAAATTCCACTATCTTTACATTCAGTTTTTTCCATAAACTTTCTGACTCAAACCCTAATTCACTGTCAATGACATGATTCTGACTCATAGCAGCTGTGTAAGACCAGATAGACCTCCTCCCATGAATTCAAAGACTGCAGGTCTTTACAGGAATAGAAAGTCTCATCTTTTTTCCACAGAGCAGCTGGTGGCTTCCAACCGCTGACTTTGGTGTGAGCAGCCTGTGTGTAACCTTGACTCCACCAGCACTCCGAGCTCTGCATGACTGCTTCGAAGGATGCCTGAAGTGCACATTGGATTCTTCAGATGACAACAAATCCAGATTGCTGTTTCTGTTAGTGCCGGAGTGTATATACAATAGGGTCTGTTCTTAAGACCTTTAGTGCCTTGCAGCGTCACTCTTTGCCTTCGTCATAGTTTGCTGAACTCCCTCTGTTAGGCTGGGTTCTCTGGAGAAGCAAAACCAGTGACGCTTTCTGTACACGAAAGAAACATACATCAGGAAAGAAAGGGGTTCACGCGGTTTTAGCAGCAGGGAAAATCCAATTCGGTTCATGTTCATGGGTCATGTATTAAGCTGGAGGTTCCTCCTGACTTGCATAACTGCTGGAGCTGATGAACCAGCTGGAGGGTGCAGATGCAGATGAGTCCAAGGTCAGCATGTCAGATGGCAGTCTCTAATGGTTCCCAGGGTTTGCAGGCAATGTGGTAGGCACTGCCTCAAGTCCAAAGACCCCACAGTCAAATAAACTAGACATAGGATTCAGACCAACAAGAAGTGAATAAACTTCCCCAAAACATCAACAGATGCATAAGTGTGGTAGGTTGAGCCTACTTGTTGGGCCAAGTGGCCAAAGAAGATAGGCGGGTTTGTTGTGACAACATGGGCAATGAACACATGTAAGATCAAAGGGCAGAGATAGAAATGACTCGGCAAACCCCACCCTTTCTCTCTTGCTCTTGGATCTCTCTTGCTTGTCTACCCATGGGACACCTAATCCATGGACAGTGTTGCTGTGAGTTGAGGTTCCTTAAAGTCCTGCTTCGCCACACTCCTGAAATATACATCTCTTGAGCTGGGTGCTGTTGGACTCTGTCATCTGGCTGACTATTGGTGACCTGCTTTGTCGTTTCCTGCTTGTGGCTGGATAGTCTGAATTGCTCACTGCTCGGCGGCCCTCAAGACTCGAAGGACTGCCAGAGTACTAGCTGTCTTACACAAGTGAGATGCACCGAGCCATTTGTACTGCTTTATAGATTAGTTAGCTGTTTATTTCTTGTTAGATATCTTTCTCTATATATAAATATACAGGGAGAATTATTAGTGTCCTGGTTTTGTTTCTCTAGAGAACCCTGTGTAACACAATGGCATAGGTCATACCTCCAAAGAAGCACCATGACATCTGTGTCCTCAGTGAGGGGTTGCACTCCACCTTAACCTTCACACCGCTGCTTGGCTGCACACAGCAGATCCCATCATGCAGTTGATGACATTATGTTAGATCACATCACGAGGGAGGTCTCAACTGCCAAACTCCTGCGAATCCTTGTCCAGTCAATTTGAAATAAAATCTAACTATCATATCCCCATTTATTTTATATTGCCTTTCCCTTCATCCAATTTAATATATGTTGACTCACAGGCTATTGACTCACCCGGGTGTCCTTTCTCGTGCTGGTAACCATCAGAAAATGTTTCTTTTAGGGTGAAAATCTTTCCTTGGACTTTTACAATAGCTCTTATTTCAAACTGCAACCTTTCGGTGACTAGCCAAGTGCAAACCATCTGTGCTGCCCAGGGGGCCTTCTCCCCACTAGAGCACAGCAGGGTTTCCATCCAGAAGCTCCACACACAATGTCATTTAAACCCAAGCAGGGTTAAACTGATGCTGGGCACTAGACTACTACGGCACTTTTCAGAATGTCAAGAGGACAGATTTAACCATCATGCCAAATATCAGGGGTGCCCAAAGTGCCCTGCACCAACCCAGAGAGCTCAGGGCCTCCACAAGCGGACAGCAGCTCTTTGGTCATCAAAGGCCAGAGGTTCTCCACTATCCTAATGAAAACAAAGCGCTCAGAGCTCGTCCTCTCTGCTGCCACATCGCCTGATGTCAGGGGATGGAGAGGGGGCACTTTGCAACGAAGAAGAGAACACGCGTGACCCCAACAAGTTGAATCAGACATGTACTTAAGTAAAAAAAAAAATAAGTAAGCAGAGACTGCAAAAGGTTTGTGGGCAAACAAATCCATGATGTCTCCCTTCTTTCTTTTTTTTTTTAAACCATTTTATTGGGGGCTCACACAACTCATCACAATCCATATGTACATTCATTGTATGCCAAGCACGTTTGTACATTTGTTGCCATCATCCTTCTCAAAACATTTTCTTTCGACTTAAGCCCTTTGTATCAACTCCTCATCACCACCACCACCCCCCCCAGCTCCATTCTCCCTCATGAACCTTTGATAATTTATAAATTATTATTATTTTGTCATATCATAGACTGTCCGATGTCTCCCTTCACCCACTTCCCTGTTGTTCCGGACCCCAGGGAGAGCATTATATATAGATCCTTATAATTGGTTCCCCCTTTCTTACCCACCTTCCCTCTCTTCTCCCAATAGCACTACTCCCACCACTAGTCCTGAAGGGATCATTTGTCCTGGATTCCCTGTGTTTCCGGTTTCTATCTGTACCAGTGTATATCCTCTAGCCTAGCAGAAATCCATGATGTTTTCTACACAGACTTTCTGAAGCCCCCTCCAATAAATTAAACCTTCATCATGGAGAGTATAAGCCCCGAGATCCTGAACATGCCAGACTCACAGCAACACTGTAGGACAAAGCAGAACTGCTACCTCACAGGGCGTCCAAACGCTAACAGAGCACCTTTCTCCCGCAGAGCAGCTGCTAGAGGGCTTGAGCCACTAATCTTTTGGTAAGGGGCCCAGAGGCACCTGGGAAGAAAGGCTTGGAGATCTTCTTCCAGAATTTCGGGCACTGAACATCTATGGAGCACAATTCTCCTCTGACACACACAAGCCTGGCAAGTCAGGGCAGAGAAGGAAAACCTTTCCACAGCACCCCTGGCCTGAGAAGATCTGCTGACCTGTCCCTCCTCTTCAATTGTTGGCTGCTCCCGGGCTGACCTGATGGCTTTCTGACGGGTGGTTCTCTGAAACTCACTCTCACCTTTGAAAAGCAGGCAGCCAGGAGAAGGAACCAGAAATGGTCTCTGTTGATGAGGCTCCTGACACAGTGGGGTGGGCAGAGCCTAGTTGTCGTGGGAGGCAGGCCCCTTCCAATACATGTTCTTGTGTCTCCATAGCCACAGGGAACTGTTTTATAGCTTTTTTTTTTTAAGGAAATGCAATGAAAAGCATTGATTCTCCATGGCCTAACATCCCACCAGACAGAGACCCCCAGCTTACCATATACCGTTTTGCAAATCTTCTGGTCTTTGATAAACTCATGCTCTATCAAGGTGAATGGCGATGTAGTCAGTTACTCGTTGGGCTGCGACCTTAAGGTCAGTGGTTAGCAACCAGCAGCAGTGGCCTGGAGGGGAAGATGGGGTTTTCCGCTCCTCTAAAGGGTTATAATGTTGGAAGCTCCCAGTGGCAGTTCTACCCTGTCCTTTGCGATCACTATGAGCTGGCATCAACCCGGAGAGCAGGGAAACTGGTTCCGGTTAAGAAAAGCAAATACACTAGAATGAAAAACAGAGGCGGTTGCTACTGTTGTTTACCACATCCCCTTCCCCTTTGACCATCCCTACTTCATGAATTCAGAGTGGCCCGAGCCAGGAATTATGGGTACCTTTCACCCCATCTAATATACCTCAGCTTGCTAGCTTCTGGTATTTCAGGATGCCGGCTCCCAAGTGCAGCGGTGTGCAACTACACCCAAGTTCCCCTTGATGGAGGAGACTTCATGACTAGGCCAAGGCCCTTTGAGCCTTGGCCCATTCTCCAACTGAGGAAGCACTCAGCTGCGCTCACTCTTCCTCCCAGAGCACTCCTCGCTGAATCATCCATCGCTCCATGTCCAGCGCCCAGTGAAAGGACACAATTGATGAGTGGCTCTCCTAGCCTGCACATCTGGTTCTACTCCAATAAACCCTCCAGGCACTCTCCCACCACCGCCACCATTTCAATGACTGGAGCCCCCAATGTGCTCCTTAAAGGCAGTTCAAGATTTCTACTGCCTCAGTCCAACTGAAGAAGTGGCTTTTTACCTAATGAAACAGAGTCCAGGTCTTCTGGAAGAATCTCACCCGGAGCTCTGGAGGAGCCTCCCTGATTCCCCACATGCATGGTCTAAGCCTTAGAAAGCTCTTTCTGAGGCCCCAGGAGCCCAGTGTAACAGGGGAAGTCTTAGGCTAGATGGGTGTGGAAGAAGGTGCCGGAAGTGGGAAGGGGATGGAAAAGGCAAGCCCTGCCTCACCATTCATATCTTTGCCCTTTTACACTAAGGCATTGTTTTCTTCCCCAAACACTCTGTTCCCTGTTGAGACTGGCTTCCTTGGTACCTCCGTCATTTAAAAGCAAAAAACTCTGAAAATCAGTGATTAAATGAAAATAAGTCGGACAAGCTATAATGATGGCAGATGATAAAAAACAGATGAACAAAAAACTAGAGTTACTATGTTCTTAAAACTTAGTGAGGAACGCAGAGGTCTACAGTGGAGAATGGAGGGAAAAAAACCTTTTTCTGCATGTGTCCTGAGAAGGAGGAGAAAGAAAGAGGCTGTGTGCCATGCCGAGAAACACACGGGCGCTGAACTGAGAGAGGAGAATGCACAGAGATGGATGTGTGAGTAGACATGTGTACACCAGCAGCCAGTGAGTCCATTTCAACTCCGGCCATTACGACTCATGGCAACTGTATGTGTCTGACGGTGCTGGACAGGGTCTGTACCGCTCAGAGACCACTCAGAAGCTCCTCTCCCAGATGGGTTCAGACTGCCCCGCTTTCAGAGGCAGCCAAACCCTTTAGACCATGGGGGCTACCTTTGTATATGAGTGGTTTCCCCTCACTGCCATTCAGTCAACGTACAAGGACGGAGTAAAATTGTGCCTGCGAGGTTCTAAAACTGTCACTATTTACAGCAGGAGCAAGCTCTGTCTTTCTCCTTGGGCACAGCTGGTGGTTCCAAACTGCTGACCTGGCAGGTAGCCAGGTTACCAACATGTAACCCTTACACAGCCAGGCCTCCAGCGGTGTACACAGAGAGCTTCAAAAAGCTTGTGGGGAAATTCCGTTACCTTTTCATTTCCATTTCTTTCATAAATGTTTTTAAGTGAAGACCTCTCAAAAAAGGATGCGTGTGTGTGTGTGTGTGTGTGTGCGCGCGCAAGTTGTTGCCTCAAACTCCTGGCAACTTTAATGCACAACAGAGCCCAGTCAAGTGCCATGCTTTGGGGGTGGGATCCATGCAATTCATAGATCTTCACTGGCTGATTTTCAAAAGGAGAGGGTGGGCCCTTTCTTCCATTTTGGTATTTCTTGTATAATGAACTGTTTTTATCTGGCCTTTCAGTATGGTCTTTCTCACCATGTTCTTGGGACTGCTGCAGATTGACTCGGGAGGGCCGTGCAACTGAGACGCTAAGTTCTCTGTGGAGGTGGGAGCACGAGAACAAGGTCCAAGGAAACATCACAAGGGGGTCGGTTAGTTTTGCCATCCTCCTGGGTCAGCGGAGGGGCAGCGGAGGGGCAGCGGAGGAGAGGAAAGCCCCACAATGAGACCTGTTGACACGGTGGCTGAACAGTGGGCTCCAGCAATAGGAACAATCGGGAGGGTGGCGCAGGACGGGGCGGTGTTCTGTTCTGTGGTGGCTAATACAAAACAAGACACCAGTAGCACCTAACAAACAACAACAGACTTAAAACATGCAACCCAGGGCAGAGCTGGGGCCTCACTACCACAAGAAAGAGACAGGTGTAGAATACCTCCTTTGGACCTGGAGCCCCTTCACTGAGAACTCCCTAGACTCAAGAGCTAGAGAAAGCGGTCATGCCAAACATGGAGAAAAACAGTGAGACGCAGCAGCAGAGTAAGGGCAGCAGGAGAGCCAGGAGACCAGCAAGAGATGGCGTGATGAGCTTCTGAGCCCACAGAGTGCGAGATGAGCACCTTTGGGCAGAAGGCTTGCTAACAAGAGTGGGTGCCTCTTGGCACTTATCAATGGAGCTAAAGGAATCTGTGCGACACTTACCAACACAAGGTGGAAAACACGCTACCCAAGAGACACAAGACGCCCAAGAGCTCAAGAGACAAAAAGAAGTCTGCAGGTGGGCCAGTCAAGAAGTAATCCTCCCTAAAGAACTGTATCCTGAGTTACTCCTGATTCTGATGTGTGACCTGTTCCTTCCCTAGCAAACCCCACCATCATGAGTACAGTCTGTGAACCCTGTGTGGCCGTTGCAATCAACAACCGGCTGGCACCGGGTCACTCTGAGCGGGAAGTGACGGAGAGGCACCAGTCAGCAACAGCAGAGGAACGGACAGAATGTCCTGGGAGGAACGCTGGTGTCCATCATGATGGGGTTGGCAACCTGTATGTCTGATGTCTGTCACACAGAAATCAGTCTGGAGCTGATACCAATGGTGATTCTTTTCACCCCCTCAGGAAGCTCCCTCAAGCCCACTGCCATTTACGATTCTGACTCATAGTCACCCTATACATGGTTTCTAAGGCTGAATGAAAATCTTTTTTTCCCCCAAATCCAACTGCATTTTACTTCTTTACACTTAAATAAATGGGTTCTATCAGAATTAATGTCAGATTTCTTGACATTCCCCCCTTTTTTTTAAAATCATTTTATTGAGGGCTCATACAACTCTTATCACAATCCATACATCCATCTACTGTGACAAGCAAATCTGTACATTTGTTACCATCATTCTCAAAACATTTACTCTCTACTTGAGCTCTTGCTAGCAGCTCCTCATTTCCCTCTCCATCCCCACTACCCCTTCCTCATGAAATCTTGATAATTTATAAATTATCATTATTATTTTGTCATGTCTTATATGACAAAGACATGACAGAAAAGTGGGTGAAGGGAGACGTCGGACAGTGTAAGACATTCCCCCTTCTTTATAGGACAGTAGTTGCTTTTGTAGTTGTTTCTTTTTTAGTTCTTTTAAAAATCATTTTACTGAGGGCTCATAAAACTCTTATCATGATCCAAAATGCATCCATTGTGTCAAGCACGTTTGTTGCCATCATCATTCTCAAAACATTTTCTTTCTACTTGAGCCTTTGGTATCAGTTTTTTTTTTAATCTTTATCTTCTCTCTCTCACAAACCCCTGATAATTCATAATTTTTTTCATGTCTTACACTGACCTATGTCTCCCTTCACCCACTCTTCTGTTGTCTGTCCACCTGGGAGGGGGTTATTTGTAGATCATTGTTATCGGTTCCCCCTCACTTCCCCTAACCCTCTTGGTATCTCTATTCTCATTATTGGTTCTGAGGGGTTTATCTATCCTGATTCCCTGTGTATCCAGCTCTTATCTGTACCCATGTACAGGCTCCAGTCTAGCTGGATTTGTAAGTTAGAATTGGGGTCATGATAGTGGGGGGAAGGAAGCATTAAAGAATTAGAGGAAAGTTGCATGTTTCATTGTGCTATAACGCACACTGACTGGCTCGTCTCTTCCTTGTGCACCTTCTGTAAGGGGACGTTCAATTGTCTACAGATGAGCTCTGTGTCTCCACTCCACACTTGTCCTCACTCACATTTATATGACTTTTTGTTCTGGGTCTTAGATGCCTGATACCTGATCCCATCAACACCTTCTGATCGTACAGGCTTCTGTGCTTCTTCCATGTGGGACTTGTTGCTTCTCTACTAGATGGCTGCTTGTTTGTTGTCAAGCATTTAAGATCCCTAACGCTCTATCTTTTAATAGCTGGGCACCATCAGCCTTCTTCACGACATCTGCTTTTGTACCCATTTTGTCTTCAGGGATTGTATCAGAAAAGTGAACATCACAGAATGCCAGGTTATTAGAACAAGGTGTTCTTGTGTTGTGGGAGTACTTGAGTTGAGGTCCAATGTCACCTTCTACCTTAATACTTAACATATGGGAAGAAGAGGTGGCAAAAAAGATACTTAACATAAAAATATATGTACATAGATCTATTTCCCTATCATTATACATATTTACATACATACATGTTTGTATTTAGACCTCTATAAATGCTCATTTGCCTCCTAGTTCTTTCCTCTATTTCTTTTTACTCTCCTGTCCCACTACCATGTTCAACCTTCATTGGGGTTTCAGTAATTCCTCTGAGTTACATTATTGTTGATCAAATAGGGCTGTAAATCTGTAGGTGAGCAGATTGCTTCATAGACGACACAAGGGTTCCTTGAAGTTGGAGAAGGTGAAGTGCCTCCACCGCATCACTTACATGAATTTTTGACGTGAGTACGTGTACGTATGATGTGTGTGACATAGGTATGTGTTCATGGGAGTCCTAGTGGCTAAGTGGGTTCTGTGCTGGGCTGCTAACCACCAGCCCTCTGAGGGAGAAAGATGAGATTTCTACTCTCAAAAAGAAGCACAGTCTGGGAAACACAGGGGGCGTTGGAATTGGCTGGAGGGCAAATGGATCTGAATGTATATCCTAGGTGAAACAGTGTTTCAGATACAGGAGTGAAATGAAAAGAAAGGTCTTTCTCAGCCACCACCTGGACTTGTGGTACGGTCCCCACTGGAGACAAGGTCTCTTCTGGGATTCCTCTCTCAAGGACATGCAGGCAAGGCTGGATGGTGCCACCCATGCTCGCACCTGCATTCCTCACTTGAGGAATCCGGCTGTTAATAGGTACGACATGGACTACAAGGTTGTCTTATGACAGTGGACTTTCACTAAAACATTGCACCTTCACAAAGGAATGTATGTTACAGTACATACCTATCGGCCCCCAGCAAAGCTTTCAGGGAGAAATTCCTGGCCTGCGGCTCCAGAGGTGACTGCATTGAGTCCAGCCCTCCAGACTAATCCAGACCCCTGGGGGGAAGGGGTAGGGTCAGAGGCACTTTTACTTTCTGGTTTTGAGAGGGGCGGGAGGAGAGCAGATCACAGAGATAAGAATGCAGAGAAGGAGAGAAGTCTTTGTCTTACTCTTTGGATGAGCATTAGAGTGGAGTTAAATTGTCTACTAATGTGATTTCCAAATCACGTGCTTCCTTTTAAATCTAGGTCCCCAACTGACTGGATCTCCAGATAGCAGCAGGGGGGAAAGCTGCCTTCAGCATCCCTTGGAGCCAGTGAATTCCCAGAACCAGGGCAAGGAAGATCAGCATCATTTTAAGAGTGGGACTTTAAAACAAGTTATCACATTTATGAATGATAGCGATAATGTTACCAGCCCCTTTCCACCTCCAGTGACCCAGGCAGGCCTAGGGGGCCAGCTGAGTAGTGAGGGCATTCCCTGGGGGCTTCTGAATAAACAGACTGCAAGTCCCTCCTTGCCTCCTGTGTTTATGTGCAAGCCTGTTTTGGCTGGTGAAAAGGCCTCTGGGGTCCACATTCTGAGCTTGTGTGGTTGGACCCAGCGCAATAATTTGCCCCAACAAGCAAAAAGGTATTAAAACGGGAAGCAGGATTTTTGGGGTTTTTTTCAATAATATCTTAGCATAGTCCCTCAACAGGCCTGTTTGTCTTTTTTATTTTAATATTTATCTGATTATGGTTAGGTTTTTTGTTTTGTTTTCTTTCTTTCTATATGAAATTGGCTTCTCTCTTTGTCTAAAGAAAATTACAGGGCAGAGCCGATGGAGCAAAGGAAAAACAAGTCAAAACACATTGACAGCATTTAGACGATACTGAATGAAATCAATTCTCCTTTCCGCCTTCAACAGCCTCCTCCTGAAGCAGGCTTCTGCTATATTCAAAGATAATGACTTAGCAACACAGATGTTTATCATTCAAAAGCACCCTCCCTGGCAGAGCTTTATGCCATGAGGTACCCCCAGGCATGCTCTGGAACAAGCATTTTGCCACACTTTTGCTACAAGACCCGGGTCAGATATCACTTTTGCTACCACGCTGTCAGCTTCTCTAGACCGAGGTTACTCCCTCTCACGCCTTTAGCTATCTCTTCCTTCAAACCTCCCTCCAATGGATGCCAATCACTTTGCACCAAAGCCACTGGTTCACCATTGGGCTCCCAGCCCAATGGTCAGAGGCCCAAAAGCACCAAGCATTCTGCAGAAGAAAGTTGCCATTGTCTGCACCTGTGAAGATGCCCTCTTGGAAACCCTTATTTGAGGTCATTATGAGTCAGAATGGACTCGATGCAGTAGTTTGCTTTGGTTTCTGGTCTTCAGACCAAAGTGGCTATTTAGTTTTGAAGAAGAAGCACCTAAAGTTTAAAGTTTAGTTCAAATACACAAAAAGAAGCTACAAGCGGAGTATAATTAAGCCTATGGCCAGGCAAAGCATCAGAGCCATGGTGGCTTGGTGGGTTACACACTGGGCTGCTGACCTCCAGGTCAACACTTCACGAACAGCAGCTTCCTTTGAGGGAGAAAGATGAAACGTCCTACTCCTATAAGGGTCTACTGTCTGGGAAACCTAGAGGGGCAGTCCTAAACTGTCCTACAGGGTCACTATGAGTCAGCACCGAGTGGAGGCACTGAGTTTGAGAGGTAAAGGGGGTCTGCTCGAGGCTAAATGTCACACTGCCTTTTACAGTAAAATGGAATCTGAGGACGTGCAAAAGCAGAGAGGAGAAGGCTGAGCCCTGGTGGCCTAGTGGTTGTGTGTGGTACTGCAGCCCACAGGGTTGGCAGTTCAAATACAGCAGCAGCTCTCCAGCAGCAAGGCTGGGCTTCCTACTCCCACCAGGGCAGTGATTGTCCCCCACCCCACCCCCAAAACATAGACTGTCCTCTAAAAAATGTTCCCCAGTAGGGAAAGATTATTTCAGTATTTATGTATGGCAATCGCTGGGCTCAGCAGTTCATAGTCTCCTCAGCGGGTACCCATTCATGCCCGTTGCCCCGACGCAGCAACTGAGACTCGGGGAGACTGTGTGAAGCAGTTCTGCCAAGACCATTCCCGCTGACCTCTAGACACTGAAGAGAAGTACTGGAAGTCTGATGTGTCTGACCTCTCAGCGCCAGGCTCTCAGCGCATCGAACAGCGCATCGAACAGCAAGGATGGGCAACCGGATCCGGGCCACTATGTACGCTAAGGAACCATCAAAACAGACACGGGTCTGACAATGTCCCCAAGGACTTGCATGCGTCCTTCCCAAGTTGACAACCCGCTGGGAAAGGCAAGCTCTGGGTTAGCCTGGGTTGGCCCTGGGGCAAAACCGGGAGAGTTTGGCAGGGAGGAATAAGGCTGAACGGGCCGGGGTCCCCAACAGCCGCCAGCCTGAGCTGGGAAGTCTCCAGGTGGCCGGACCTAGAAGCAATTTGCTGCCAGTAGAGACCACAAGCGGAGGGGAGGTCTCACTGTCTCTTGCCTGCAGCATCTCTTCACTCGGTGGTCGGGGGAGGCGGCGTCACCTGACAGCGCACCAACTTCACCCAGCCTGGAGGGGGCCCATGGCAGCGGTGCCAGGGCCAGGGGAGAGCAGCGCTCCCCTCTTGCCCAATGGTGAGGTCGATAAACAAAAGCGGGCCCCACGCGGGTCCCCCACCGAGCCGCGAGCGGCCCAGCGCAGCAGCATCCGAGCGCCCAAGCTGGCCGGAGAGCGAGGGGATCCTGCTGCCCGGACAAGGCATTGTCTGCCCAAGATTCCGCTTTCCGTGCCCTCTCTGGCCAGCCCCCCCCTCCCCACCAGCGCTGCCGACGACCCCCTGCCCGCGGATTTCCGCGCCAAACCCGGGCTGCGAGCGCAGTACCGCTCACCCAGGCGAGCGCCCAGCTTCCCGGCAAGCCCAGGCCCAGGGCGCTCAAGTCAGCGACGGCGACCCGCACAGACCCGCGCGCGCACGGGCATCCTCCCCGAAGTTGATAAAAATCCGCCGACAAATACGAAGTGCCGCCGCGGAGGGGCTGCGCTGACCTCCCGCCGCCGGGAGGACGGAGCGCCACTGCCCGGCCACTGTCACTCCCACTCGGCGCGGACACCTGGCTCCACGGTCTCGCCTGCCCCCAGGTCGCTCCTCCTCGGCGCCGGGGGAGCCTCGGGGTGGCTCCGCTGTCCCCCCACCTCCCGAGTGTGTCAGCGAGAAACAATACGAGTCCTGCCGATCGCGGGAGCTAGGACCCGCCGGAGCGCGGAGTACCGGACCGGGGTCAGAACGTGCCAGTCACGGGCAGCGTGGCTCCGGGCATCTTCGCCGCCGTCCCTCCGGGCGGCTGCCACCGAGCGGCCCGCGCCCTCGTGCCCTCGCGCCCGTTGTACTCACCCCAAGGTTCGTCCTGGAGGTGTGGAGGATGCCAGGGACAAAGCAGGGCGCTAGGGCCTCGGGCTGCGGGCGCCAGGCGTTCGCGGCGCTGCAGAGCTGCGCGCCCGACGGCGGCGGCGCTGCTCTGCCCGGCAGTTCGGCCCGCTCGCCTTCTGCCAATAGGAGCTGTCAGGGTGCCTTCGCCGGCGGCCTCGGGGGCGGGGCCTCAGACGCCCGTGGGAAACCGAGTCTCGATTGGCTATTCGGACAATCGCTCCGCCTCCGACGGGCCAATCCGACGCGGCGGATACAGGAGCGGGGCGTTCGGAGTTGGGCTGGAGAGTGACAACAGGCGCACGCTGGGTACCGGAGATACACGCCCGGCTGGGCGCGCGGGTGCTGGGATGTGGGCGCCGCTCGCTCCAGGGACGCCTTCCCACGAGGCTCCGGCAGCGCGACCTGCGAATGTCGAGGGGAGAGAGAGCGAGGACGCGGCGGACGAGGGGACAACGAGGGAGTTCTAAACAAAGCAGCCTTGGGAGGGCAGAGCGGCTTCCTCCTCCTCCGCCAATAGGCGGGCGAAACTGCCCGTCAGCCTGCTTAGGTGGAGGTAGCCAATGACGTACAGGGAATGGGCTTGAGTTGGCGCGCGCGCGCGCGCGCGGCTGGGCATCGGTGGGATTGGTTGGAGGTAAAGGGTTTTCCTGCCACCTACGGTGAAGGAAGGGGGCTACGGGACGGGGGAGGGGAAGAGCCAAAAAACCTAATACCTGCAACACGTGATCTGGCTCGGAAAGCGTGTGGCTGACTCGAGTGGAGACGGGAACTTTTTTAGGATTCCTTCCCGCGGGACCTGGAAGATGTTGGACATTAGCCAGGCTCCAGGTGGGGCGCGGTGGCCTCAGCCGACTCCTTGAGAATCTGAAACGCACTCGGTTGACTCACCTTGCCCAGCGAATGAACTTGTCATCCGAGCTTTAGTTTCAGACCTCCTGTTCATCTGTGGCTCAGACCAAGTTCACACAGCCCTCTGTTCTATTCACTTATCCTCCAACGATATTGGCAGTTTGGCCTTCCCACGGGCCTGAACGTTGGCAAAAAGCTCTTTCCCAAACGGAGTTAGTGCGTCCCTATCTTGGAAGTTTTAAGCTTAACGCTTAAGGAAGAGGCTAGAGCAAGTATTCAGTAAAGCTGGGTAGGGTACTGTTAAAAAATAAACTGTCTGGCTCTTAGAGGGTAAACTTAAACCGGATATCTCCCCCTCTGTGCCTCTATTCTTGTCAACTAGGTCATCTCCCAGATTCACACTGCCCCCTGGGTCTATCACCCTGACCACATCAAAGGCCTCCCACGGCCTTTATACCCCAGGCCTTGCTTTCTGAAGTGTTTTTCCCTTTACAGATTCACCCTTCAAACAAACAGCTCAGTTTGCGCTCTAGATATCTTCCTTCTAAACCACATACCCTCACCAAGCCCCCCTTTCCTTCGTACTAATTACTGCTGACACTTCTAAGGAAGGATCCCTGGTGGAGTACTGAGTTACGATTGGGCTGCTAACCACAAGGTCAGCAGTGCAAAACGACCAGTTGCCCTGCAGGAGGAAGGCTTTACACTACAGTAGAGAGTTAGAGCCTCAGAAACCCAGAGAGGCGATACTAACCTGTCTTAGAGGGTAGCCAGGAGTCAGCATATCTCATATTCTCCACCATTGACTTTTATTCTCTCTGCCCCTTCAACAGTAACTTCAGAGTTGGCTGGGGTCCATTTTATGAGATACAGATAATCCTTGAAAAGAGTCGAATGCTCAAGGCTGACATTCTTTCTTAATTGAGCTGAACTTGTTTTGTTGTGGGTGCTGACCAAAACATGGAGAGTTTCCATTCAGGATTGAAGGTTATTTTAGGACCAGAAATTCAAGGGGTTCTACCAGTAAGTCTGATTCCCATAGGACCTATTTCCATAGGTTCACATTTTTCCTCTTTTGGAAGACGGGGCAATTTCTTAGCCTGTTGCCACCATCTCTTTAGAAAGGAAATGAGTATCCACAAACACACATTGAGGAAAATGAGTAGGAGAGTTTTCCTTGCCGAAGAAGGAGCCCTGTGAGCATCATGTTACACATTGGACTGCTAACTGCAAGGCCAGCAGTTCAAAGCCACCAGCTGCTCCATGAGTAAAAGACAAGGCTTTCTATTCCCGTAAAGAGTGACAGTCTCAGAAACCCACGGGGGCAGTCCTACCCTGCCCTCTCGGGTCACTTTGAGTTGGCAAGGACTTGATGGCACTGAGTTTGATTTCGCCTTTGGAAATGCAGGAGGGCTTAAAGCCATGGTTAAGGTGAGCACAGACCCTGAGACCAGGTCACCAGCCTTCAAATCATTGTCTTAAATGGTGTAGCTGTGAGTTTGCACAAATTCCATCAGAGCTCTGTGCCTGAGTTCCCCTATATGTGCAATGGAAATGGTAACCGCACCCTGCTCAGTCTGGGATACAGATGAAAGAGCTCTGCTAGTGATGTGCTCAGGAGGGTCCCGGGCATGTTACTGTTGTTCATCACCATCAGGTGAACTACTGTGTCAAATAGAGCCCAACGTTGCCCACGCCTGCACCATCTCCTTGATTCTTGCTAGGTTTGAATCTCTTGTTGAGGTAGCTGTGTCAGTCCCTCTTATGGAGGGATTTCCTCATTTTGACTGGTCTTCCCCCTTACCGAAGATGACACCAGGGTGGTTGTCGCTCAACTGTATCATGACATCAGGAAATACCTGTCTCTACAAAGGATGTCATGATGGATCAAGTAGATGACCTGGCATATGTACTTGGCATCCTTACTTTTGAAGAGCATGCTCGCTGTACTTCCTCCAAGACAGACTGGTTTGTTCTTCTTCGCCAGTGCCATAATCCAAACGCATCCACTCTCGCTCCTTCTTTCTTGTCCAGCTTTCATATGGATAGGATGCAATTTATTGATGCTCCAAAAAAAAAGGATGCGATTGAAACTCCCATAGCTCTAGTCAAGGGCACCTTAGTCCACAAACTGGTATCTGCTCTTCAGCATGTTAAAGACTTATGTAGATATGTCCCATGCGACACCCCTGCTTGATTTCTTGACTGCTGCTCCTGCAAAGCACTTGCTAATGAAGATCAAGTGTTGAAGCCTTCAGTGTGGATGACAAGTCAAGGTAAAACCAAATCTCCACAACTGGACAGCTAGGTGAAATCATACAAACAGAAGAGATTGGAGTTGTCAGAGATTTCCCCTTGCTTGAATCCGCGTCCATGTCCACGGAGGAAATAGTCCAGAGATAAAAAGGTACAGTGCATTTGGGCCAATCTACACGAGGCCTCTTTAAAACATTAGAAAACAAAGGTGTAATTTGAAGACTAAGTTACGCCTGTTTGAAGCATTCTCAGTTGCCTCCTGTGCGTGTGATAGTTGGACACTGGCTAAGGAAGACCAAAGAAGAGTCCATGCATTTGAATTATGGTGCTGGTGAAGTATATTGAAAGTACCAGGGACTGCCAAAAGAACGAGCAAATCTGTGAGACGACAGGACTCTGCAGTGCGTAGGTCACTATGAGTCGGAACCAACTCAACTACAGAACAGAAACAAGCCACAGTTTCCTCATCTCTAATCTGTCGTGGTGCTTTATGAATGAGATCGTGTAAGAGAAGTGCTTAGCCAATCACGCACAAAGGGCAGGTAACCAAACCAAGTGACCCGATGTGTGTCCAAGGAGAACTGTACCCTACAGAATTTTCAATGGTTATTTTTTTTCAAAGCAGATCACCAGGCTTTTCTTCCAAGGCACCTCTGGATAGACTTCCAAACTTCCAGCAACAAGCTGAGCCAATGAACCTTTTTCAGCAGCCCTGAACTACAGTGGATAAGTAGGAAACCACTCTCACTCTGAGCCCTCCTGACACAAGCTCATCTGAATAGAGCTTCTCATGGCTGCTGGTGGAGGGTTTGCTGCCACAATAATGGAGCTCCAACTGGAGCCAGCAGGATTCAGAGATCTTCCCTTGGAGTGAATTCCTTGACCTCTCAAACCTGAGAAACTACCTCCAGTGTCTGTGTCAGACCTTGCCACTGCCCCACACGGTGTGTGACTGCCTCACACTGAAGCAAAGACAGTGGGATGTTTTTTGATTTTTTGTTTAAAGCAATTGCCATCTGGCAGGTTGTTCACGTGTCTTGTCTCCTAAGGGCACTGTTGACATCTACAGGCCACAGGAATGTCCAAATAGAGAAAGAAGCATGAAGGCTTTAGGGCAGAAAAAGGACAGAAGTTAAATTTCTGGCATAGGACCCAAGGTCAGCCATGAATTACCATTTTTTTTCCTCACCACTTATTCAAAGGATCACTGAATACAATCATAGATGCATTCGAATTTAAATTGGGAAGACTGAAGGTCAGGGTTAACGTGTGTCTAGCCTGGATGACCAAGGAGATCCAAATGACCTATCCTGAATTCCCTCACATGGTCCATTCCTCCCGTCTTGTGCGGATGACTCATCCCAGCACCACCTCACCTGATCCATTTCACTGGTCATGTGAAGGACAACCATTTAGATGACCCATCCCAAAGAGCCTCACATGGTCCATTATAGGAGGTCATGTCCAGGTAACCTCCACTAATACCAGATCCACATAACCATGAGGTGACCAAACCCTGGATCATGGGACCAAAGATCTGAATACAGGAATAACGACGAATCTGGATGCAAAAACAAGGGCCCATAGAAAAGAGGCATAGGGGATAAGGTGAGCCAATCGGGTACTGCCAACCAACCCCTATAAAATCCAGTGTCATAGCCATAGGCCTCATCAGCTTCAAATTGTGAGGTGATCCTCATGGTACTTGAAGTATACTCTGCTTATGAAATCTTTGCTCCACTGACTGTTTTTGGACTGTCTTCTGTGTCTTGCTCCCTCTGTTGTGATAGCAAACCACTTGGAAGAAACTTGCTAGATGGTCTCTGAGGAAGAAAACTCTGGCCACATGAACTTTGAACACATAACACTAACTTTGTGGCAAGGATCACAAACGTTATGATTGGGGCAGATCAATAATCACAGTTATAGGTGGGGCTACAGTCGTGGGAACAGGACCACTTTGGTTACATGTATATTTTGTTGGAATAGCACACAAGACCTTCCAACCAAAGTATTCTGGATTGACCAGGCATCAGTGACCCCAAGATAGCACTGTCCATCAAGAACACATCCAGGTGAGCCAGGAAGAGAGACTGCTCCTCCGTGGCTGGTTGGAGAGGGGAGGAAGCAAGTTGAAATGCACTCTGCCTGGGGAGAAGACCATCCACATCCTTAGTCAATGGTCAAAAGGAATTCGTGCAGGGCCTGGTCTTTCACTGTCATCAGCAGCCTTCTGCAAATAGAGTGCTCACCTTTTAACCTGTAATGCATGCCTTACTACAGTCATTAGCTTACCTTGGGCTTTTTCACTGTGCTGGGGGGGAGGGGCCCAGTGGAGAAGGGTGATGTGGTTTCACATTGGGTCATGCTGCAAGGGCAGCAGTTGTTTGAAACTGCTAGGGAGAAAGGCTGGACTCTCTACTCTCCCGCTTACTCTCAATTCCGATGTTGATAATGCCTCCTTCTCCATGCCGCATTCGCATGACTTCACAGAGACTTTGTAGGCTAGTAGCCAGCAGCAAAGATCCCGTTCCTGAATCAGGTCTTGTCTCTGCCCGATCCAAGCTGTGTGACCTGTGGCATGTCACTTCACACCAATGTACTTCAATGTCTTCCTCTGTGAATTGAGGACTATAATAGGGTGCTTCTGAAGGTGTGTTAAGATTAAGTGAGGTGACAAGAGCTCTGAGTCCCCATTGGCTCCTGGGATGGTGGTGAATTTGGTGTTGGGGTTTGAATAGGTCAGACCATGGAAGGTGAGAGACGTTTACAGGGTTCATTCGGAGCCCACCATCAAATTGATTGGGGAAGATTCATGACCTTGAGGCGCTGATGCCCCAGTTTCCTTCAAGGGCAAATTCCTGGGCTGGGATGTGTAATCTCAATTTAACAACCCTTTGCCTGAGGGTGAAGTTTTTTTTTTTTTTTTGCATTGCTTATTTATGGTCTGAATGAACTCAAAGGAGGCTGACTTTAAATCAAGACTCAAAGCAGAATTTCGGGCTCCCACTGCTTTGCCTTCCCATAACCAAGTGCTTAGAATTGAAGCTCAAATACATTATTTAAGGACAGATGTTCCAAATGGGATAAATTAGGGTCCAGGGGAAAATGGACTGAAGAGAGCCAAACAGCTCTGGCTGCGATAAATAAAACCTTCCGTTATGGAGGACACATAGAGGAAGCCTCCGTGAGCAAAAGCCCACATGTCAAGGTCGAAGAGAGGAGGTCAAGCGAAGCAGGCCATGTTCCACTCAAGGAACTTGACGGGGCCTCCTCACGCCCATTGACTTCCTTGCGTTTCATTTTCTGTGTTTCACTGAAGTGGCAGTTTGTGGAGAAACTCCCCCTTGGCTGAGCACAGCCTCTCAGCAACAGCAGCAGTTCTGCAGGGCTGGCAAGGACCCCGGGATGGATTATTTCAGAACCTTCCAGACCAGGAGACAAGCAAAGAACCCAACAAGAAAATAAGTTTTAAAATGCTCACAGTGTGGAGGGAACATAATCAATTAACTCGAGACCCCCATCCTTGGGTTTCCAAAAAGAAGATCAATTTGGTTTTAGTCTTTGTATCTCTGCTCTCTCCAAGTTCATTATTAATTCATCTCCACAAGGAAAAAAAAGCAAGAGCTTCCCTTATAAGAAGAAACACTATCCCCTGGGCAAGGTGTGATGGCACAGACCCTTCCAGATAGGTGCAGGCAACTCCACCTGCCTCATCCCAGAAAAGAACACGCATTCGTTCTACTACAGAAGTGTCATGTCGCCCCACTCCTAACAATGTTCTAGAAAAGGTTGGAATATAGCCATGCTGCCTCAGCAAAAGTAGACTCAGAGATGTGGCCAACTGATGCAGTCAACTCACAAAGTACAACCTCACTGCTCAAACACAGGAACTCTGATATGACCCCTGCTTTCCTTCCCCATTCACACTGTAGGCTAGTGATCAGAAGCACAGATCCCATTCTGCATCAAATCTCTCTTTCTCTTTCAAGCTGTGTGGCCTTTGGCAAGTCACTTAACATCTCTGGGCTTCATTATCTTCAACTTTCCAGTGAGGATCTCCTACCTGTGTTAGGATTAAATGAGGTAAGTGGTTAAGATCAGACAATAGTACTTGGTATACAAGATACACTGGCTAAATATTCCAGAAGCTTTACCTCTCCAACCCCTCTGCAAAAAGTCAAGCTCACTTTTGGAAAGGTTACAGGGCACCTCTCCCTAAACAGCCAAAAGGTCTCATACATTCAGCAAGCTCATCTTCTCGTGTCTACACCAGCACCTTCCCCAAATAACATCCAAGAGTAAATCCTTTATTTTTTATCCCAAATCAGTTTCTATCCTGGTCATCTACCTACAACTGACTGTAACCTCGAAAAGGTTGTAACCTTGAAGAGCAGCCGTTCTCAACTTGGGGGTGGAACAACCCTATCACAGGAATCACCTGATTCATAACAGTAGCAAGATTACAGTTATGAAGTAGCAACAAAAATAATTTTATGGCCTCCTACTGCCACCACCAGTGGCCAGTGATCCCCCCCAAAAAAAAACAAAAAAAAATAATTTTGTGGTTGGGGGAGGTCACCACGATGTGAAGAACTGTATTAAAGGGTCACAGCATTAGGAAGGTGTCCACCCACTGCAGTCGAGCGTCCCTGAGGACTGTCAATGCTATGGGAGCAGATAGCCTCCTTATTCTCTGGAGCAATGGCCGGTGGCTGTGCTGAGCAGCTCAGCCCTCACCCTTTGTCGCCAAAAGGCTCCCTACCACCTGGGCAGATGTGACCCAGTCGTTGACCTCTAACCACGCTGCCATCCAGTCAGGGCTGACTCATAGCGACTCCCGTGGGTTTCTGAGACTTGAACTGTTACCGGAGTAGAAAGCCCAGTCTTTCTGTCATGGAGCTACTAGTGGTCTTGAACTGCCAAATGTGCGGATCACAGTCCAATGTGTAACCACTACACCACCAGGGCACCGACACAGCAGGAAATCTAGGAAGCAGCTTTTTTTGGGGGGGGTGGGGGGGTGCATCACTGCTCTCCGGAGGTGGGAGTAGGAGGCCCAGCCCCACTGCTGGAATTGAACCTCCATCCCAGTGGGCCGCAGTCCCGCGCACAACCACTACGCCACCGGGGCTCAGCCCTTTTTTTTTACTTTCTACTGTGAGTTAGGTGACCATGTAGAGATTAGATCATTGTGGGGTGGGGGTGGGGGGTTGACCTTGTAGCGATGGGCCATTGAGCAGGCAAACCCATGATCAAGTCACTGTGACCCAGTAGACTTTCATTGGCTGGTTTTCAGAAGCAGATTCCCAGCCTTTCTTCCTCATCTGCGGTTAGCCTGGAAGCTCAGACCAGGTGCTGACCTGCACGGCAGTATACATGGCTCCCATGACAGACACACGTAGCGGCTGCACGGGAGGGAGGGGTGCAGCCAAGAAAATGAAGTCAGCTCTCCTGCATGGAAGGTCATGAGCCACCAGTACCCCAACTGGGTTGACTGGTGCCCTTTAAAAATGTCTGTGTGCCCAGAACCTCAGAACATGACCAGATTTGGAAGTCAAGTCTTTGCAGGTTTCACAAAGATGCCATTCAAGAGCTGAGCGGGGTCTTCTAACAAAGAGAAAAGAGAGGCTCAGATGGAGAGAAGGCCATTTGACTGCAGAGGCAGCCGCTGGAGTTGCACTGCCCCAGACCAAGGAACACCCAGGATCGCCAGCAACCAGAAGCTAAAAGACCTGCGGGGAGCAGAGTCTCCCTGAGCCCTCAAGGAGGAAAGAATCCTGCTGACACCTTGACTTCTGGCTTCGTGAGCTGGAAGCGAGCACACTTTTGTTGCTTCAAGCCATCCCCTTGTGATGCTTTCTGAAGATGCAACGGATACAGTGGGAATGTACCTAATTAGAGCGGGGATGGATGTCCCAAGCATGTGAAGCTGCCCGCTCAGTGCCATATGCAGCCCTGGATCTGTAGGCTAAGGAGAAGCACAGAGGTGGAGAAACCCAGCGCCAGGCGGCAGAGGAGGCCCACAGTGAGACCCGGTGAGACCAGGCCAACCACACTGAGCTCCATCTGACCAGGAGCCAGCCACAGGGCGCCTGAGTGGACCCCTGAGTTACACTCTGGGCTGCTATTCAGTGCCGAGGAAAGCAGGTGGATGCAGGTAAGGAGGACTCCCTGCGTACTGGGTGCACTGCCCTGGAAATTGGGAAACGGGAAAGGATGGAACCTGGATAACATGATGCATGCAATGTCCCAGAGCTGCGCGTGGGAAGGTGGGGGGCATGGCACACCTTTTGTTACCCGCATAGTTACTATACACACACACAGATCCAATGGCTGTTTCCGTGTGTGTGTGTGTGTGTGTGTGTGTGTGTGTTTGTGTGTGTGAGAGAGAGAGAGAGAGAGAGAGAGAGAGAGAGAGAGAGAGAGAGAGAGAGAGAGAGAAAGAGAACTCGCACCCACCAGCGCAGCATGCCTTCCCCACGGTAAAGCTAAATACTAGAAGCCAGTAGCCTGGCCCACTGCTCACCTCACTCCACTGTTGAGCAAATGTGTGTTGAATTCAGTTCTGTGGTCACTGAAAAAGGACAGGAAAAACAAAGGCATGATGGGGAGTTCTACATGTTTCTCCAGAAAGCCTGTGAGTGAAACTTGGTCATGCTTACTGAGCTTTAGCATGGCTTGGAGAAGGGCCCCAGGGTGGGAGCATGAGTGCTTGCTGGGGACCTGGAGAGGAGGCCCCTTCTGCTGGGGAGAAGAGCCCTTGCCTGGAGCTCTGCAGCGAGCATGCAGAATGTCCTGTCTGTGACAGCGCCGTCTATCAATGCCCTTCAACAGCTGCTACATCCTGCCTGCTCAGCCTGTATGTTAATATATCCTCTTTATTCTGTCAGAACAAGTGTTGCCTTTTCCCCCTTTGGACTCATAGTATGTATGAAGCAGCCTTTCAGGATCTTGGAGCCCTTGTTAGTGCAAATGATTTTTCTTTTATTGGTCAGATCCAAAAGTTCTGGAATATGAACAGGTAGCTAAAAAAAATATTATAAAGCCCAGTTACCCAAACATTTCCCCTACATGTTTACGGATCCCCTCTTTTGATGTCTATTTCATTTTTAAAAACATACTTATATAGGAATATATAAGGTTAGCAGCTATTTGCTTCCCCATCCACCACCCCAAGAGAATTCTTGATGGAAAGTGAAGAAAAGGGACATTATTAGATCGTTGTGCATTTTCAGTAGTAAGTGATCCTTCCTGTTCAAAGCACAAGAAAACCAACAGCATTGGTATATAATACACACTAGCTCCAGTCCTGAAGAGAGGCATGTGTACAAAACATACCACCAGGTGCTTCGTGGAAGCAGGTCACAGGGAACCAAATATTTGGACAAAAGACAGCATGCTTACTTTGATCATCTGATGAAGATAGTTTTTAAAACTAAATATTTCATATGCAACTTTTCTTTCTATTTGATTCTCTGGCTATCTCATGGCTACTTCAAAAAAACAACCACAAGTTTAGTGGTTTAGCACTAAACCTTCACCTAATTCACCATGAAGAGTTAAAAAAAAAATGAAGAGCCTCCTAAATAGATTTTGGGGTGGGGCAGTTCCCAGAACCCTCCAGACTGGTGGAGAGATAGTCATACATACAGACTTGGAATTATGTATGTTTTTCATTTTGTTTTGTTGGGTTTTTGTTAGAATTTCTCTCTTTTTTTTTTCTTTTCCCCTCTTTTTATACAATCATTTGTTTCCTTTTTGTCTTGCCTGTTGTTGTTTTGCTTACCAATATTAGAGAGGCATGGGTACCAAATTCAGTATAAAGCAACCAGATGGACGTTTCCAGAGGCACCTAGGCAGAAGAGGAGGCATGAGAAAGGAGTGGTGAGCAAACAGCACCCTAGAGGAGGGAACAACTAGGGAACTAAAATCAACAGTCAGGAGGATTTGGAGATCCTGGGGGTGCTGGAGCAACAACAGTCCAGCTGAAAGGAATTACCAAGAGGCAGAAGAAGGGCAAGCGTGATGGTGGGACAGGAGAAAGGTAAAAGGAAACAGGAACAATCTAGGAAACAAAGCTATGGATAGAGATATAAGCATAGGTGTGCACTTATGTAGGTAGATACATTCATTAAAAAGAGAGTTATCACCAGCATGTGTGATCAAGAGGGGCTGAAGGGAGCAGATATCGAGCACCAAAGAACAAGAATCACATCATTACATAGGAGGAGGAGAGCAGGGAGGGGACCTAAGGCCCACTGGTGGGTAATTGGTCGCCCCTTTACAGCGGAGTCACGGAGAGGAGACAGACCAGTCAAGGGGCAGCCAGGCAGTGATGATGTATACAAGTTTCCTCTAGTTCCTGAAGCCTTCCTCC